>VXBJ01003175.1:712047-852243 GCA_013400055.1 Nycticryphes semicollaris | reverse complement strand
ACATGTATTAAATATATATATATATATATATTCAGGACAGATCCTGTTTTCCTTATGTGAATAGATTTGTATGTGTAAGGAAAAAAACCACAAAAATTGACCCTGTAATTATAATTGAAAACATTCAGGTCCAGCTTCACCAGCAGAAGACAGTTCCATTCTATTTCGTTATGATTCCCTCCAGTTTCAAAGTGACTGTTGTGTCCATGATGGTGCTAACTTGCTTCACAGCCATCTTCCCCTTGGGGCTGAAAGGGTGTCAATATTCAGGCAGTGTATGCACTAGTATGAGAGAAAACCAAAGACAGCACTCACCATTCAAGTGTTGGTTGTTACTCACTATACAGTAGCTTTTATTACAGTTCCTTCAGTGTCTCAGAAAAGCTTTGGTCAAATAAGAACTTGCTAAGCATGGCTAGTACAGGCAGCCTATAGCAGCAAGAGAGGATGTTTAAAGATACCACCACATTTCTATTAGCACTTTAAAAAGAACAGCAACGCCAGAAAAAGCTTCACACCTAAAGCATGAAGTAACTTCTCAGGGATATCTGTAGACACGGTTGGCAGCAATACATGGGCAGTGTCTCAGAGAGAACTCTTCACTACGTTTGCTGTTTTGATCCCTGATTATTAATGTGGAGCTGCTGATTGCGGAGTGTTTGTGATTTGAATAAGTATAATGAGTAACAAGTTTGTGGCTGTCAGAAGGTAGGATGCTGTGTGGGTCCCAGAGACAACAAGCTAATGCTAATCATCTGCCCACAGAGCACTTAATCTCATAAATAGCTATACTTTGATGTCTTAGGGTTCTTCATTTAAACCTCTGTTCCTTCACGGGAATATGGCGTGTTATTTGTGCTGATACTGCTGTAAAAATGGGTGTTAAACTGGTTGAGCACAGAGTTGCTGTAGCCAAGGTGGCTAGAAGGCATAGAATTGGACCACTCTCCCACACCATGACTGGGGATATTAGAGAGCTGGGAGTAGGAGTTAAAGCCCACCATATTCTGTCCCATTTTGTCAATGGGTTCAGAGTTGAGTCCCAAAGGCACCGAGCGGCTCACGGAGTTAGTGCCATTAACATACGCAGTCATACTGGAGAGGAAGTTACTGAGGCATGGGCTACTGGAAGCTGGAGGTGGAGAACCTTTCTCAGGTGAACTGTCAGTCCCAGCTGATGAGTTTTCCAAGATATCCTGATGCTCTACAGCTTTGGGGCTGCCAGTCAGGGCACTATCTTCTGACTTCTCAGATACAAGGGTGGCAGCACTAGCCCCAATGTCAGACTTCCTTTTCCTCTTCCTGCGAAAGTTTCCGTTGTCAAACATCTTTTCACAGTTGGGGTCCAGAGTCCAGTAATTCCCTTTTCCTGTCAAAGGGGACAAAAGCACTTTTTTTTAGTTTAAAAATATGCACACAGACAGCAAGGAGCAGTTGTCCAGAACTGTACAAGGTTTCTCTTATTTCACAGGAACAGAACAATTGTAGGAGCCAAACTCAAATGTATTTTCTAATCACACAGAAGCATAAGTCTGTTGAAATCAGAAAAAAATTGTAAAGTTTTGGGCTGTATCCTGTAGTCCTGACTCTTCACCCAGGTAAAACTCTAAGTGGAGCCACTGGAAGAGCTTCCTGTTTTTCTTGCTGAGGGAAGGAGATTTTCTGTATACAGCGGTCCTCTGAATTCACAGCAGAGAGTAATCAGATCCCATGCTAGACTGCTCCTGCAGATTCAGTGTGGTAGGATAGGCTTCTAACGAGATAGAACCAGATTTTTGGCCCTCTGCAGTAGCATAATTGAATGGCTTTTAAATTGTCCCAATGGTTCTTAACAGCTATTGATAGAAAACAATAAATACAGGAACAATCTGACAGTGTATCAGCCAAGGGCTTGGAAATAGCAAAGGTGTGATTGCATGGAAAATGCTAGTGGAAACAAAGTAGAAGCAGCCTTGTCTCTTCTTCAGAATTACTGTTGACTCCCTGAATTTCTTTGACAAATCTGAGTTTCCCTTATCCCCTTTCCATTAATTCCCAGTTAAGTTTGACATCAGTTATATGCATTATACCAAATGGGTTTTGAATGTGACTTGCTCAGTTAAGAGTGCTCCTGTCCTGGGCACATCGACCAGTTCTCAGGGAGACCTCGAGCACTAAAGAATCCCCTTCCCTGCAGAGATCTAATAGCAACACTGATTCTATGCATAGTTGCCTTCTAGTTCAGACCTATGAAAACAGAAAACCTACCAAGTGTATGTCCTGTACCTAGGCTATTACATCTTTTTACAATGTATAAGATGTTTTTAAATTTTTTAAATTAATCAAATGGGGGAGGGGGGAAGAGGGGAAGAGAGCTATACCTGGATCATCTTCATCTCGAGGCACCTTCTTGAAGCAGTCGTTGAGAGACAAGTTGTGCCGTATGGAGTTCTGCCAGCCAGCTTTGCTCTTGTTATAGAATGGGAAGTTGTCGGCCACATACTGGTAGATCTGGCTGAGAGTCAGCCTCTTTTCAGGCGCTCCATGGATAGCCATGGCAATAAGTGCAGAGTAGGAGTAAGGTGGTCTAACCAACTTCATAAGCTCTTCTTGGGACGGGAGAGGAAGCCAGCCAAGGTCAGTTCCTCCCAAGCCATGCATGTTGGGCAAGAGCTGCCTTTGCATCCCGTAAGACTGAGGAATGAAGGGACTGGCATTGGATCCTGAGAGATACGGTGGTGGGGTAATGGAAGGTCCATTTAGCCAGAGGTAAGGATTGGGAGTGGCGTTGTAATCCGTCGTCTCAAAGGTGCTCGGTCTCTGTGGACTAGGGATATTCTGAGGATGGAAAAAGTTTTCATAATAAATACTCATCTCTGGAGGTTCTTGACCAATATTTGGAAATTGCGGGCTGCAGCGTGGTGGAGAGTGCGTTTGTGGCTCAAAGGAGCTCATGCTCTAAGAAGGCAGCTGGTAAGTTCTGACACACCTGTGCTAGCGCTCCTTTCCTGAGACAGGTGCATCACCTGTGCCCTTCCCTACCTACTTATGCACCTGTAAATGTTTCAGCTTTTGTGCAGGCTCCACCCCACAGCCCTGAGTGGCTGCAGATGAGGACGATATCCCTTTTGGAATGCTGGCAGTCCCAGCCAGTCACTGATGTCACATCAACCCAACGTGAAAGTTACAACTGTTTATCTTCTTGAATGAATGGAGGAATTTTCCACTAATATGATGCACGTAAAGAAAGCCTGAGGTGCCTTGAAGTTAAATCCCCTAATCAGAGATCCTCCTTTTTCTACCTTTCACAATGAAGCTTTAGCATTTAGTATTTCTTTCCTTTCAAAGAAAATTTTGTGCTGCCAGCTAGTAACACCTCAGAATGCAAAAGCCATTGTCTCTCATCAGTGACACAGTAGGCATGTATATACTTTAAGGGAGGGGGGGAAAAAGGAAAAAAGAAAAGGTCAGACCTCCTTTTCTTTCTGTACTTTTAATGGCAGAGTTTCTTGTACTTCCCCCTAGGCAATCACAGTACTACAGGCAAATTCTGCAGCTGGCTACTCACGTGAGTCATCTTACTGATATAGACGGAATTATTCCCTAAAGTAAGGATTAATCTTGTGAGAAAAAAAAATTCAAGCTTAATCATCAAACCTTTCTTTAGACCTTAAATTGGTGAACTGAGATGGGAAATCGTTATTTGCTACTTCCTCTTTGCTGCAGGATTGGTGCAGAGAGCTCACGAAACTTCTTAGCTGAATTTCCGAACAGGAAAGAGGCATTGTTCTGCATGGCTCTTTTCTCCTAAGTTCCAATAACTTCATTTGTATCTATACAGACAAAAGCTGATTCCTTAAAATGAAGTAACAAGGAAAAACCTCTAGGCCTTTTACGACTTAGAAAAATACTTACTGCTTTGCATGGCACCCTGCACTTTCAATGGAGGAGAATGCTGCAGCCTCACCACCACCTGTCTCAGAAGGGGGACAGCTCTTCCAACTGTCGCTGCGTGAAGGACTGCACTGCAGTGAAAAGCAAAGTTGCAGTTCCCTTCAGAAGAGATATTTGCATATTTTTATTATGTTTAAGGCACATACGTACATTCACAACTCGACTCAGCCTTAATAACTCATGCAATAAAAGAAAGTCCTGGTGCGAATTGGTCTTTAAGATGGCTCTAGTGCTACAGTTTCTGCAGAAACACAAGGTTTGACCTGTAGATTTGAATTCTTGGCTGTACCAAAGACTTTATTGCTCTTTCACACATTTACCTGTTCACTTAATTTTATGTGCTGCGGCACCACCAAGATTCCCCCCTCCCTAAGCATTTGTGATTCACTAATGTCCTGTTCATACTGCTGTTGCTTTCAAAGGTATGAAAAAAAATTCACTGGAAATACAGCTGAAATATTGAGTACAGAGTGACAAGGGTAGCCAATTTGCCAGTTCAGAGATGCATCTCTACTGCTGTTATTTAAGAAATACATACTTTCACTACACAAAATTGTTTGTACTGCAACTGTGGACAAACAAGTTGCTATTTTAATTCGAATGACAGAGTTCAGAGTTTGTAAATGCAGAGATACGCATTAAACAGACAACAAGTAAGTGGAACATAGTGGGACTGGCTTATTTTCAAAGTGACAACTGCTGTGCAAAAGGTGACTTGGACAAAAAACAAATGATTATTCATTTTTCAGAAAATAATGTGAGTATCTGCCCTCCCCCAGGAAAGCCATCTGAAATAATTTTTTCTCCATAAGAATCTGTTACAAACAAGCTGTTTCTGCAACATCGCCTACAGCTTCCTAATTAACTTACGGATATATTTTTAAATTATATCTGTAGTCCTGCGAATATTAATGCTACAAATATTGCTAATAAAACCCCTATTATTTAGAGGTGTCAGTGGAACAAAACATTTAAGAAATGCACAAATGAGTAAAAACGGTTTTACAGTGAACTATGACCCAGAATATAGTGTGAAAAGTAAACACAGTACATTTTTTATCCTCTCAGCAAATTATGTTTTTGCCCCAAAATAACCCAAATAAAGAAAAACTTACACATTTATTACCACTCTGGGTTCATTTACTCCTAGAAGTAAAAACCCAGCTAACTGCATCATGGACCTGGGCGAGTGGCATCTAAATACTTACTCCCTGAGGTGCTCTGTTGCGGAGTTGCAGTTAAAATACACTGAAGCGGGTGCTGAGTGAATACATGCTTTGAAAATATGTCAAGCTTTACAAAGAAAAAAATATTACTCCTACAACCAGAGACTGACTAACGTTGTAAAACTTCCTCTGCAAATTAACCTTGAAGTTCTGGTGCAGTGCATTTTGGCAAGGTCAGCCCCTAGCTGTGCTCTGCCGCTGCCTGAGGATGCTTTCTACCACCAGACCTACCTTGATGCAGCAGCTGAGCAGAGTGTCATAGAGAACTAAGTAAAGCAAGGACTGAGGTGAGGAAAGGCAGGTAGTCCTTCCAGAGTGACGAAGCGCACAGACATCCGCAGGCTTCTGCCTACGGAGCCCTGAGGGAGAGTGCAAAGGTCCGAGCCCTTCCTTGCACGTCTGTGTCCTGGCACAGCTTCTAGCACAGGCACCAGCCCTTCAGCAACAATTTTCTTCCAACTGACTGTACCAGATCTACTCAGATGGGAGTATAAACAGTGCCAGTAAAACTGGTACTTTTGGGCACACCTGAATAGCTCTTCTGGTGCAGATGCTCAATAGGCAAAAGGCAGCAAGGAAAGAACTTTGCTCGTGCTGGCAATTGCTAAGCAGGGCTGGTCAGAACTGGAGTTACTTGAGTCCAGCCGGGAATACTGCCCTGGGGTCCTCACCACTGCTCTTGATAGGGCTGGAAGGAGAAGGCAGCAAGGTAGCAATCCCAGAAATGGAGAAAAGAGAAGGAAAAAAGGTGAGGCTGGTGAGGAAAAGGCGATATGCTGGTCAAGCTACGAGAACAGATCATGTTTAGGGCTGAAAAACTCTAGAAATGAAACGGAGGCTGGTGCTGGAGTCACAGTTTAGTGATCATTATTTCCAAATGCATTGGGTTCGCTGAGGTCTCTGTAGGCAGGATGCATCATGTTGTTCACATTTCTTTTTACTGCAGTACTGTACAGCCCTGACTGCACATCTCTGCCAGCTGGGAGCCTGACCAACCACAGGTGGTTGTCAACTCTTGTGTTATATGAAGAGTTGGTTGTCTTGATTTCTTAAGCAAAGCTCCAATATCCGCAGGGTTGAGGCTGAGCCCCTGCAGAGCCATCGTTCTCCACAGGTTTGTACCCCTCTGCTCCAGCCAACAGTAATATTTCTTCATGCCAATTGCCCTTATACAGAGGAAACCAAAATCATCTCAAATCTTGGGTTATGAAAAGTTCAAACTAATTTCATTAAAACAAGGATTCTTCAACATTTTCACTTATACTCCAAAGTAACTGATACATTCAGCGTTTTTGAAATGCAGTGACTTGGGAAAAGTGCATACACACCAGCACACAGTGTGTGTGTACAAGTACGGGGGTCAAAATTAGAGAATAATATGGGAAACTCTCTGTACATTTTAGTAATATTTTGCAGAGATACTTCCACCCACTTCTTTAACTGCATCTTTCAAACGGTAAAGCAAAATGAAGGAGAAAACCTGCCAGTCTCACAAGCACCTTTAAGTCATCATGCTCTTTCACGGTGTGACAGTACTAGAGATCTCAGATGAAAAGCACCATGCTTGCCTGATGCAAAGGACAACATCCTGCAAACCCACTCTAACCACTCAAATGTTCAAAATTCTATAGTAGTACTTTGATCCTGGCAAACCTTATAACACACTCTATATCATTTGTCTCTCATATAGCCAACATAAAGCACTCTGCATCATGTACTTTAGCTAAATAGTCAGAAATTACATTTATCCAGATCATGATCATGGAATCCATATTGCCAGATAATGCCATGCTGTAGAGATGTATTTTTAATGAATAGGGAGCTTTAAGCTGTATTGTTAACATTGTTTATAACCCCAAGAATGGTACATTATCACAGTTTAACACTTTGCTGAAGAAAGGTTCATACAAGCTCTTCATGCGGTCACAGAGGGGAAAATTGTTTGTGAAAGAAGAGTCTTCATCTACAACTCAGTATATACCGAGCAACCCACCTTGTTTCAAACAATTCCCACACTGAATTCTGAAACAGTTCAGTATCCATCCATTTTCACATAATGAAAAATGATCCGTACATGACTTGTAGAAGTCTTTGTGGCTGATTATTCCAATAATCACCTGCTCAGTGTATACACAAAATAAACCACACCATGAAAGAAACAAGGTGTAGCCGGCAAAACAATGTCATCTCAAGGTCATTACAAAGCATAGGAAATGTAAAATACACTATTGCAAAACAAGGGAACTGAGCTATATTTCTGGAAATGCAGGTTGAACATTAAAGTAATGGAAAAGGCAGTATCATTTGGATCTGTGCCATACACCCTGCAATGCTAGAATGCCCTTAGACTTCTTAAGTCCTTTGGAACAAAACCACTCTGGATTTTTAAAGCAACTTTATAACTGAGGATTTAGAAGACTGTAAATCCTTATAATGACTAGTAGCTGTTTTCTGACCATGAGAACTATGATAATAAAAGTAGTCGTAACTCCTGCTTCAAGCAAAGGCCATCCACTCAAAGGTCTTGCCAACATATAATATGGTAGAGGGGATTAGGTGTCCCCTGACTTAGGTATTAGTCATGAGAGGCCATAGGCAAGCAGGAAATCTAGAGCTTCCTTTCAGCTGTCCGTGGCTCCCATGGGATCTGCTGCATTTAGATACACAGAAATGCTCAGCCCTGCAACGGAGAGACCCTGCAACCAGTCATGGAGAGATTCTGCAGCAAATTCCTCTCACCTTAAAATCTTAGGCACCTCTCACAGTTATGGGAAATTAGTACAAATATAGATACCTCAATCAGTCAAGCTTTGACAACCTCACTGCTGCTACCAGCTCCCCGCTTTCAGATTAACTGCTTATTCTTCTTCACTTGTCACTAAATGTTTGTTTATACTAGAACTAAACGGTGCTAAAATCAAATGAGGTGTTGTATTAACATCAATTGTGTTTACCAAGGAAATTAATCGGTGCACCTTCCCAAACCCCTCAAAGTTTAAATTCTTGTGCATTTCAATGAGATGCACAACAGATACTTTTCTTACACAAAGAAAAAACACGCTAACGCTTCTGTTTCAGTCAGATTTCAGCATCAAGGTATTTGCTTGTTGGATAAATCAGCTCCTCCCACTCCACAATTTAAATGGAGATAGTATTGAAAAGTCATTTTAGAACCACAGATTTTTCAGAATGCTTATGCCTTTTTTAAATTTTATTTTAATGTTTTATTCACAGTATTCTACACCCTTTGGTACTTGCACAACTCAAACACTTGGGGAAAATTAATTAGCAACTAAAACTGATAAGTGAATTGGCACAACTGTAAGCGCAGTGAACGACCCTATGAACACACCCAGTCACAGATAAACTTAAGGTTGTTTTAATGTAGATGGAGTTTAACTGCAGTAAACTAAGATCATCTAACTTGTGAATAGGGTGGTTTACAGCGTTAATAATCCTTGCACTTCCAGTCGTTCCACTTTGGTTTTACCAGTATCTGGGCAGACAGATCAGTAGTTGTTCTATTATTCGGGCAAAGTATTGCAACTGCTTATCTCCCCCTAGTGATAATTTTTGAGAATGTACAGAATTTGTCCAGATGTGCCCTAGAGATAAATTAGTAACAAGTTTTTATACTGGCATGATCACTGTCCCCTTAGCAACATTAGATAGGTCTAATATTTGTAATTCTGGGAACTGTAAAAATAACCAATGGTATATGTAAACATTTTTTCATATTTGAATCCTTCCTTTACTTTGAAATTCCATGCAGAACTTCTGGTAAGTTTAGACATCAATGTCTTTCTTCAATGTTTGTTTTCCAGTACTGATCTTCAACAGTACTGGAGGGAAGGACTGTGAAAGAAGTCTAAAAGCAATTGATAAGAAAGATTCTACAAATTCAGAGGTTGTGCATTAGTACTATTGAGTGTATCAAAGCAACTGAGGTCACGTAGTAAAGACATCACGTTCCTCAGTATTTGTAGAATCCAGATATCCAAGCAGTAATATGCTTTATTGGACGATAAAATGCAATATTCCTGGATAAAACAGCTGCAGCTAAAGCAACTCTATCCAGGGACATTTTCTGATGTACAAAAGCATACAAGGAAATATTCTGGGGAAAATCTTCCCTCAAAACATATGCAAACCACGAAATTTCTAGTTACAACAGTGCCAGATTCCTACTCCTGCACCTGGTCAAGTCTCTTTTTTTGGCTGCTGGCCAGCCAGCACAGGGCACATATACCTTAAATGACCATTTCTGGTCCCCAGCATCTCTCTTGTGCCTTTTGAGCCAGTCACCACTGACACCCATTGTAACACCATCAACAGCCACCTCCCATTAGCTGAACTAATTCAAGTTAATGGCAAGGCCTGTGAAGTGTTATCTGTGAATGAGAGATCTTTCACACTTCTCACATTAACCTGTTAGTAAATGAGTTCCCACGTGCATAATGAGGCATACGGAGCTGCAGCACAGGTTAACACTCATGAAAAAGTCATTACCGCAGAAACTATATTCATTACAGCACAGACACTCCCAGTTGCTAATTCTAGGGTCAGCCATAGGAAAGATCACTCATGGCACAGAGGAGCTTTCTGCTATCCTGTAAGACAAAAAACCCTACATTTAAACGGCATAATTATATCCAAACCCCAATCAGATCAAACTGTCCTCACTTTAAAACC
Organism: Nycticryphes semicollaris; assembly: GCA_013400055.1. Classification (NCBI taxonomy): domain Eukaryota; kingdom Metazoa; phylum Chordata; class Aves; order Charadriiformes; family Rostratulidae; genus Nycticryphes; species Nycticryphes semicollaris. The sequence goes on along the minus strand of VXBJ01003175.1, from coordinate 842,392 downwards.
ATGATTAAATGTATCTAACATTTTGAAGTTTATGAAATCTATGGCCTACCTGACATTTGTTTGCAGAGCAATTATTCGTTTACAGTGTTAATCTTTAGCACACACTGCATCATGATAGCAAATCAGAATAGAAAATTACAGACTGAGTCAATACACAACTACTCTCCTCACCCCATAGCAGTAAATATTGCCAAGCCAATGCTGAAGTCCTTTTAACTGAGGGCAGCCCCTGGAACATTGCTCAATGTTCCCTCTCAAAAGAACCTTGAATACCTAAGAGCAAGTAGGAACTCACTTCTAGGAGGGAAATGTAAGTAAATACTGTAGTACTAGTGACTTACACCAAGGCATCCAGGATAGGAGATGGATGCAAGCCTTTTTCATGAGGCTCCATATTCCTCTGGGAAAAAAAGATTTATGTAACAAGATGGACATATCCGTGACCTTCAAAAATTAATGAGGGAAAGGATCCTTAAATTGTTTATTTTTCTTCCTTCTTCAGATTTTTTTTTTTAAAAAGGGATGAAGCAAAAACCAATTTGGCTTTAAATTGGCTGAAATAATTTGATTTCTATATGAGAAGGAGCCCATGTTTGGCCAAGTTATTCCTTTTATTTTCATATACTCTGGAGAACTGACCTCTGCTCTTGTTTTAAACAGAATGCCCTCAGTCTACATGATTCCCATTGATGTCAGCATATATGGAACCAGTCTCTGGGATAAATCTTTCATCCGGTAAATAGCTTTGCAATGAAGTTCGAACAAAAAAGGGTCATTTGGTCTTTTCATGATAGTTAAGCTAAAATCCTTTAAAATCAAAGAGCAAGTTAGCACAGAGAATCACATAATTAGAAGGCTTTAAACACAGCCCGTGGACCTCAGCTGACTTAAAGAGAAAACAGATTTAATAACAAATAAACCCATCATCTTCTGTCCTACCTTGCTATTTCAAAAAACACCTTTAAGAGCTTTTCTTGTTTAAAAGTGCCCATGTCCCACAATGAAGGAGGAACAGATCCACTGGGGAGTTTGACAAGCTTTCAGTGACTTAAGTTACATCATTATTTCAAAGATGCTTCCTTGGCTTTTAGATGGACTGAAATAAAAATCCTGTGATAATCAGCCAGCTGTGATACAGCTGCTGCAATTCTGTGCCATTAGTGAGCACCTCTGGTTCTGAATCTATATATTTGTAAGTCCAATAAAAGCCTTATGGATTTATCCTAGTCCAAAGCAGGAATTTATGCTTGTTAGTTCAATCAATGTAAAATCTCATTATGACTTTGGGTATAGCTTGTACCATGTGATTTACCAGCCATCAGTTGCTGAAGTGCTAAGAGACTTCATATTCAAACTGATCAGGTCAGATCATCTAAGTCCATTTCAGTTTCTCAGCAGCTTCCTATCATCGTTCCTTTTTTTTTTTCCTTGCAGTTTTCCTTACACATATCCTCAACTTACTTTAAATGAAAGAGTCTGCTCCGTCATTGCCACTAGCAATGAAATAAGCAAACAACAAGAGCCGTGAATATCAAACGGGTTAAAGACAGCAGCTTAACCTCTGAAATGAATCCAGTTTGTCACTACAATGTCAGTAACTTTAGTAACACGCCACAGAAGCATTAACCTGGTGACCCATTCCCTGCTCTTCCAAGAGCTGTGAACAAGGCACAGGTTTATTGCTTTTTGTCAGTTCAGGTTAGGAACTGCTCTTCAGCCAGTTTTTACAATAAAACGGCTGCTGCCTGAAAACACTGAGTAGAATATAGTAATTAGTGCTACAAACTCCTCCTCGTCACTCTGGCTACTTGATGGCTTCCAGACTGAGGATAATTTTCTGCTGTTATTCCATTACAGCTCCCTTGTATCAGTAATTGTGGGAGCGAACTTGCTCCACATCTCACATTTCATATCGAGTAGAATAGTTCACCATGTCGGTTACATGAGTCCTGTTGATCAAAGACCAGGGTGGCACAAGGTTCCTTCAATTTAAACATGATGAAATTGCACACATTCCAGGCTCTAAGAGTCTTCTACACTACTAAGGCCACTATTCATGTGATGCTGGCTACAGTAGCATAACATATTGGGCTGAGGTAATTTGTTTGTTATTATTTTCTATCAAATACAAACAGGCCAGAAAAGGAGAAAATTGTTAATTTAAAGTTCTGCACTTCTGCAATTATGAAGAAATCCAGTTCTCTATCTCCCATACAAGACTGGTCTGCCAAGGAAGGGAGTGAGAATTTGGCCTTAATGAGTCTATAAAGAAGGGTCAGAGACTTGATGAAACAAATCTGAGAAGTAGAGAAAAAGCCAAAAGCCAGACCAAACAATACCAACAAGGAAAATGAAAACAGAGATCCAGTGATGCCTCATGTGTCTGTGGGCTCCATACAGAAAAACCAACCAATATGGCACCCGTTACCTCCACTGGGAGTTGGAACTAGAATGATCTTTCCAACCCAAACCATTTTATCGTTCTAATCACCCCAAATTTCCATTGTCTAATAAAAAAAGAGTACAGACTGCATGTGATACAGCTAAAAAGTCTATGTCAAGCAGTACCTGCAACAAATACACAGTTCAAGAACACAATGCATTCCTAAGGTCTGTAAAATCTTTAATAAAACTCTCCTTCCTGCTCAGAAACTCGTTCCTCATTAACCTATACTCTCAACACCTTCCTATACGTCACCCCAACTTATTTTAATTGAAATTGTAAAAGCATTAAATTGCCTCCCCAAATCAGTAACTGGGTCCTAATTTCATACTAAGGACTTGGGACATACCACTCATGCCACAAAGGCAGGCTGGACAGTCAAGTTCATTACAATATATATAATACAATAATACCTTGATGTAACAGAATGCAAACATTTGCTGTCTGTGAGCAGACCTCATGCTGCACCAACACAGCAGCTCCTCTGGAGCTAGACCAACACTCCATGAGACAGAAGGTCCAGGTGTCTGTGTCTACACTTCAGGCATGGAGCTGATGGGACACACAGGGTGTATGGCTTATATCCATCTTGGGTTGTTGCAGTGTAACAGCTTCCTACAGGCCAGCACATAAAATCTCAGCCGTACACGCACGTCTTTCCTACCCCAGGCTAAACATCATTTATTACAAAGTCATGCTGCCCAATCGTTGCCTTAGTACCTCGCAATGCAGACAGCCAGACTGCTCCTGTCCAGACCACCTGAAATCTCTTGAGAGAAGTGAAATAAGCTCGGATGCAGAAAGCACATGAATTGTGAACCACTAGCTAAGCACTCACCACCAAACTTCCTTTGGACACTGTGCTTCTGCCTTCCTAGTATTTGATTCTGGACTCTTCCATCCCTTCATTCTGTGTGCTTTTTTACTTAGAGTCAGAGTACTTTACTTACAATTTATAACAACAGCTTGAGGTAGTACTTTTATTCCACTCTCACATGAAAAAGTAAGTGCAAGATACAATAACCAAAAGATAACCTTTAACAGGTATATTTACAAAGAATAAACAGTTACTAAAATCATTCTTTTCTTCCTCATTTCCCAGTAGAACCAAACCTTATTTTAAAATACTTTTCACTTTGTGATATCAGTATTTCTTCAACCTATCTGCAAATAATATTGAAGGACAGCCTGGGTACCCTCCCTTCTCCTTCCCCCAGGTTTGCAAGATGTTAAACATGAACTCTTCAACCCTTCCTTTTATCCCGCTCACAGACAACCGACTCTATTTAATAAACCGAGTTGTTTTTCTAGAAAAGCCTCGTCCTTCCTCAGAAGCAGGATCAAGTTGCTGTGAAAAGCCAATGACACAAGAAGTTACCATTATCCCTGCCAACAAGCACTGTAGTTAGTGTTAAAACCGGACCTGGTTTTGTTCTGCTGTCCATGGGTGTTCTAGTGAAAAGTACTTCTTGGCACAGAATTAGTTCCAATGGCAAGTATTTCAGATTTCTCACAGAAAACAATCGCTAATTATTTCTGTAGAAAACAGCTTGACAATGACAACTTGCAAAGAGATTCTAAACTCATTCATTGAATTATTCATGCTGAACGTAAAGGTGTTTTTAGAAATAGGCTTAGAACAAACTGAAGATGTCTTTCCATTGATTCAGCCACTCAGCAAGGAGTAATTTTAACCTGCCTTTCCCATATCCATATAAATGGCAGTCTCTCCCATCCACACTATACATGGTCATATTTTATTTAATGAATATAAACCCGTGTAGGTGTCTGAAACATAATGGGATGAGTGAAGGGAATACATTGTTTGCCTTTTGAAAACCTTTATATTTGGATAACATACTTACCTTTAGAAAGAACTGACAGGCCATAAAAACCCCCAGGACACAGACCTGCAGTGCTGTCGAGCTTCATGCCAATAAAGCATTATCTCCCAACTCCACTCACGCATTGGAGAGACACAGAAAATGCACATGGAAAGCAGAAGACTTGGACTTGTAGAATCCCATATGCTGTCAGTAAGAAACTATTACCTTATATACAAAGATCCCTAGAGATCTCAGGGAGAAAGGTTCAAGGCAAATGAAATACATTTTTAACGTTTTATTGATGAACAGCAGAAAACACAGCTTTTGTTTATCATACTGCTGGATGTCGTATTTGTACACGTCCAAAGAAATTTCTGCACGTTTTCAACAGAACAGCCACTGTTCTGAAAATAACTCTGGCATATGGTGCCACAGTCCTGGACATCATCCTGAGAAAGATTTGAGGATATGGAGCAGTGTGGTGGGAGCAGCAGAGGGATTTGAGGACTCTAAATCCAGCTACAGCCAATTGTAAAGAGTAAATTGTAAATTGTCCCTGGCTATTCTGTGCTGAGCCATCTGTTGCCTTGACTACACGGCCAGCAATACCTTAAAGACAGCTGGAGTGTGTCTGTACAAGCTACACAAAATGATAACTTCTTTTTCTTTGAAAAGAACAGGATCTGACTGACATTATACAGTAAGCATTGCAGGTGGCCTTTTAATACATCTTTCTTCCCAGGAAAAAGTTTTGTCCCCATGGAACACACAATGTTCTTCGACCTGTATAACCAGAGGCTCAGTCAACTCCCACTCCATATCCTCGTGGACACATCCCGTAGCACTTTTTTCCAATGTTACTCCTGTACCTGTATCACAAGTAACTTCTCAGTGCCATGAATGTTGTTGTTCATATTCTCTGTTAGCCATCTGTCTTATCACTGCCTTGCTTTAGAGTAGATGGTGCTCTAAAATAGGATATACATGCATACATAATTATTTTCAGTTGAGAAGTGGTCTTATAATGGAATGAATTACAGATCTGTAGCTGAAGATTTGAAATGGTGCTCCACGGACTGCTTCCCATCTTCTAGAACTTTGGAAATGCGCTGCAAAAAAAACCAGAGTGCCATATGTTAAAATTGCTACTCTATTGGATTCAGTAATATGTATATTAATTACTAGCCTTAAGGTATGGCTAGAGAAATAAGACACTAACAAATTCCTGGATATTTTTAATTAGTTTCTCTACCCATAAACCCGTATTTATTTGCTCTTGTCCACACGATTCCAGTCATGCTGTGGAAGCACCGTACTAATGGATGTGTAGCTTTATTCAGTCCCGTTTCAAACTTGTGGAAAAGGGCATTTTGTCCTCCTTGTTTTATATGCTGCTTAGATTGAAATGTGAGTGGATTAGATGATGCTGAAAAGCTGTTACTCCTGGGTTTGAAAAAAACAAGTATGTGATAAATTAAGCGTATGTGAAAACCTACAGACTTCAAATGAATAGGTTATTCTTTTTCCTACCAGAGAAATATGATCATGAACACACCTGCATTTCCTAAATGCTGCTTTATGGTCCCTGAAGGAACTATCTATATTTTTGAAATACTACAGAAACTAGTGGATGGAAATGAAATCTATTCACCAGAAATTCTAAGATAAAAATTAAAAAAAAATCAACCTTTGCTTTGAAAGATGAGAGAAGAGTTGACATGTAAAAATATTACAAGTGTCACAGAGTGCTTATGCATTACGCACAGCAGTAGCTACCAGCATCTGCCTGAAAAAACAGGAATACTTTAAAACTTTAGAATCTTAGTATCTGCACTGAATATTTTTTTTTTCCCAAACACTACATTGAATTCAATAGCTTTCATTCTGTGGAATTTCCACGGAAATCAGTGACAGGTTCCCTACTTTAAAGGAAGGCAACCCGTTGTAAGCAACATTACTGACTCCAGTGTGAGCCCATGTCTCCTTTTCAGTAAGTGTCTCTGACAGCAGAAGTGAACTCACACTGTGCCTGCTTTGCCATATGTGCTACGCTCAGCTTACTCTGATGCTAGTGCTAACCCACTGCAATTAAATCAAACAAGGAGTAATTGCTTTCCTCTTTTGCTAATAGATTGTGATATAAAGCAGATCAAAGAACATCAGTAGGTCAAATGAGACATCTTGTGGTACAGGTGCAGAACTACACATCTGAGCCTGCCTTGTAAACAGTCATGGATGTACATCCCTACTCCAGAAAGCGCAGCCAGAGACAAATTTTTGCTTCCTTGTACAAGCTCTCACTCCTCTGACAACAGAAGTAAGGGAACAAACTCAAACACAAAACTCCAAGCCAAAAAAAGGAGAGTTTGACTTCTGATCCTAGCATATTTTAAAATGACTTAATTTTCAGAGCACAGAGTTTTTGAGGAGGTATCAGTCTCTTTTTCCTCCCCCATAAACACAGAGAACTTACCATTGTTTTAAATAACTGGTTCACTTTTTTTTTTTTGGATGTTTTCTTGTCACCATCTGAGGTGGAAGGGAACACTGGCTGACTCAACCTGTGTGATGCAATTGTTTCATCAGGTGCCACAGCACAGACGGACAGAGTTAATCCTTAGAACACAAAACAGAACCAAACCAGAAAAGGAGAGTCAGAGCATAAGGTAAAGCAGAATTAAAATAAAGTACTGCAATTACTAGAAAGAAATGAGACGTTTTAATCTAAGTATCCTTGGAATATAAAAATAAGTGAAAGTTTCCCCATTTGTTAATGGGGAAGCACTGAACTTCATTTCATGAAAACTGAACAGTGAAAGAAATTATCTGGTTAAAGAAGAAAAAATAGATAAATGGAAAACACGTGTGAAAAAGAAGTGGGCCATGACAATCTGGTGTGTTGTGCTAAACATCTGTTACAGGCATCTGGAATGACGGGGACAACGAGAGGGATAGAGCAAGTGCAGGCTAAGAAATGGGACATGCTGTGGAAGAAGCAGAGGATAAAATATATCGGTAAGGGGCAGGTTTTCTCTGTGTACCCTGGCCTAGAAAGGAGTTCTGCCTTCACTGACGCTTTCCACTTCTCTGTCCTGCAACTGGTAGTCTTCCTAGTGGGCAGTTACGCTACCTTGTGTCCTCTTCCTCTTACTGTGAGGGATGTTTATGAGATTCTAACATGAAAAGCAGAGGCTGACAACCTATTATTGGGGCAAATTTGGGGGATGTTCACCTGCCAAAGCCAAGCACAGAGCATTCCTTCCTATCTCACATGCTGCCCTCAGCTGCGAGGGCAGACTGCAGAAGCCCTTGCTGCTGCAAGTGAGAGCCTACAAGGCAAGGGAGATGAACAAAGCTGGCCTCTCTCAAGGCACAGGGAATGCCCACACTGGACAAGGAAGCAAAATGCAGGGCTCCAGAAGTTTTAGAACGTGGAAGTTAGCAGTAGACGGCACAGTGTTACCAAGCAGCAGCAGCAGCAGCAGGCCAGCCTCAAAAATGTCATCTTCATCTCAGAAGCAGAGTCATAGAGAGAGCTCCCTGCCCTCTTGGAGCAAACCCATTATTGCTATGTTTTCTTAACATGGCAATAAAGAAGTGCCGATCCCTTGACTTGCTGTAAGGAGCTTACCTGGGATAGTTGGCATGGAACGACTGACAGAACTCATCTGCTTGAGCACAGATGTTTTCTGAGGTGCCACTACATGTTCTGAGAGGTTGGTGTCACTCATGAACTCGTATTTCCTTGACAGCTGTTTAATTGAAAAAAAGCCACAAATGATGAATTGAGAGAGGAGGAACAAAGATCTAAACAAAATAATATTTTGTGAAAAGCGTAAAAGAAAACAATTAATAAACACACTATCATATCTAACCCGAGTTCTTCATGGGATTGTTTGCTGAGTAAACAATAAAAAGTAACTAGAAGCAGTAGAATTGGGTCCACCTATAATATTATACACTGGCTAAACACAGGTAACAATTTTGCAAGAGGATTTATAGTGAGGTAAGTATTTCTCATTGCAGACAGAAAAAGCTCTTCTAAAACAGCCAGCTGGAAGATTCTGTAATTGGGACTGCAGGATGATATTCCTACTCTATCTTTGGAACAATACCATCAGCCAGCTCCGAGTGTGATCTGTGAAATAAAATGGAAGTTTGGAAAACATTTTCCCCCGTTGCATTAACACAGCCAGCTCGGCTGCTTTGGGGCTTATCATTAATTTTCTGAAGCAAAAGAAAATCCTGTAACTCAGTAGGTAGAGAGATTCCCACAGTCAGGTGTTATCTAATTTAATCAAAAGGCAGAGGTGTTGTTTGTTTTTATACATTAATGCTTCTCAGAGCATGACTGTGCTTTATATCTCCTTTTTATATAAGGACACGTAGTGTAAAGCAACTGTAATCCTCCAAGGTTTCACCTTATTTCCCAAAAGAATCTTAGCTTTCTACCAAATTCACTTTGCCTTTGCTGATTCCTCCAAAAATTTTTGCTCAAATGACTTATGCCTTCCCCATGTAATTCACCAATCTTATTGCCTGACATTTTAATTTAGATAGGGCTTGTGTATCCGGAGGACATCTTTCACATTTTTTTTCTTATTATTTCTTTTTATACTAGAAGAAGAAAAGTCTCCTGAGGATTAAAACTACCCCCAAAAAAAAAGACAGAAAAAGCCCAGTGTAAGTTATAGAAGTCATTCTAATGATCCAGCAGTGCCATAAAAGCACTCAGATGATCTATGGAGCGAGAGATGCCAGTGCTTCCAAACTTCAGTCTGGCACCATTTAAGGAACGCTGTTTGCAATCTTGCAATTTCCTAACAGCTGTGTGTTCCATAACAAGGTACAAAACGTACAGGGCTCATCACTTTTGAAATAGCCCTGACTGCAAGGAGCTGCCACAGAATGTCAGCACAGTCAATTGCCTCTCCACGGGAAAGCTAGCTTAACCCTCCCGATCCAGTACTTCATTTCAAGCTAACCAAGGTTCCAAATTTGCAACTTCAGGGCTGTGTTATCTCTCATCATAAGCAAGTAGAGATGTTCTGACTTTCCCTTGATTTGTTTCCTGCTCAGCATCTTGCAGGATTCATGCACAGCAGGGCGGATCGTCTCTGCATCCTGCATATTTCCTTTTCTGACAGCTAAAGTTCTGTGTGATGGATTTTTCTTGTCCTAAGCAAAGGAGTAATATCCTCTTCTTTCATGGGTTATAAAATACTACGCTGAATCAGTAACGTACACATTTCATGTCAGGGACAGAAATATCAGGTGCTGCCTTCTCATCAGCAAACACCACGCTGCTTCTTTTCATTCTTTTTTTGGACCTTCTCATCTTTACTTCAGGGTGAGGATTAATTTGCAGAGCAGTCTCCTCTGATTCTGCTTTCGCTGGCTTTGGTAGCACGACTTCCAGATCAAAGCTGCAGGAGGAAAAGGAAAAAGTACAAGTTGCTGAGTGATATTTTAAAAGCCACTGGTATTCTGATGTCATTTCCCTATGAAATATAAATGCAGGTCATCCTTTCCTTTGACTTTCTCTGCAGCCTTGTAAGCTGTTGGCAAAAAGTATACGATGTGCTTCAGCTGGCAAGTGCAGATACAATTAAGATGCCTTCAGGAGGTAAGACATTGTCCTAAATTGTTGCAAAGAACATAAAATATTAATATGAGTGAAAATCCCTTTTTAAAAGATTTGTGCGTTAGCTTAAGAACTTCTACACTAAACAGAGTTAGAGCAAGTTTATGCACAATGATGATAGGCCTGAACACAGGCCAGGCTCTTTTGGCTGTTGAAAACAGCAAAACAGTATTACTATTTATTCTCTTATTTTAAATGTGTCTTCCTATTTATTTCAGCATATTGTACAACACTGCACATACCCAGTTATTGTATAAACATAACTCTCCCTCCTCTTCTTCCTCTAATTTCTACAGTTTTAAAATTGGGCAATTTTTCACTAAAAAAAAATAAAATATGAAATTGTTGCTGGCTTTACTCCCTTCTCTTCTGACAGAATTAGCCTATCGAACACGGGGCTTAACTTATTTTACAACAAAAATTGTTAAAGCAAGTATTATGGTGAATTTTTTGACTTGTTCTTCCTAAAAACAAATCAGCATCATGAGAATTAAAAGTAGGTGAGTGATTCAGCTGCTTAGGTATAGTTGCCTGGTTCCACAGAGACAGGGGGCTGGCAGATAGGCCACAAATTGTATTTGTGTGATACTCCCAGAATGGAAGCTGAAAGGCAGGAAGAACATCTCATAATGTGTTTGTTAGACAACCCAAAAAGGAAGATTGCAATCACAAAAAATGCAAAAACACTGCTCAGCAAGGTCTATTTTGTATGTGCCTTGTTTGGGAAGAAGTTCTTTGTGTCCAAAGGATAATTTAGAAAGTGATCAAAACAACTTGTGGTAAAAAACCTAATCACCAGACCTGTAACTGTTCTCTCATATGTAAAAGCTTTTATGTTTCCCAGCACAGTTACCCAGAACTATCAGGCACAGCATCGTACGTTTCTACAAGCGTTACTAAAACATTCCACCTCCTTACTTGTCAGTTTGTAAAGGCTCTTCCTCTTCAGTTTTTACAAGCAAAGATGCTAATTAAGTTAATAGCTGTATGAAGAGAAACTTGCAGAAAACCCTTTCTATTTTTTTTAAATGTCATTTAAACTATAAAATATTTGTTTCCTGAAAATTAAATGCCACTTTTTTTTTTTTCATTCAGACTTGAGTATATTTTGGCTATTAAGGTTGAAATACTGCAGCTTTAACCCTGGTGGAAGTGACAGGTAGAAGTAAGAAAATTTTGGCATAGTCTGAAGAGACTGGAAGTGGTCTTTATCCTTTAACGCCTTTTTTGTGTCATCCCATAAAACTGTTTAAAAACCAGGACTGAAAGAAAAAATCATGTTGAATCCATGACCAACCTTTCTGAAGCAATTTTGTTTGGAGTACTGCACTCTGAGTTCATGGAACTCAGTGAAATAACTGATAACTGGCGATAGGATCTCAGCATTGATCTCGGCCGTCCTACTCTCTTGTCATCAAAATCTGGCTGCGGGATGGAAAAGAGAAACATTTTCTATCAAACAGCTTCGTGTGACCCTCGCTTCATCCTTTCACTGGGTCTTGATGACAGCACAAATGTTTTACCATTTGGCATGAAAGAAGTTACTTGCTACCGTTAATTACTGGGGTTAATTCTTCTGTCTGGATACGCTCTAAGATCTCTCAAACTCAACGATACAGTGAGTCGCTATATAAAGTACAATTGACATAATTAACTTTACGTTTCAAAACCAAATTAAAATACATAGCCTCTGCTGATCTTATTTTGAACAGACCTGGGGCAGGCCATTGAAATTACTGCTGGGGCAAACAGGTTTAGTTAGTCCTTCCTCCAAGACAATAATCAATACAACAAAATCTGCCATCTCTGTGTGTTAATATAGCCTTTTTTCATTGTCTATTTGCAAATGCTGGACAAATTAGTAGTTCTTTAATAGCCCAACAGGAGGATCAGGAGTTTTCTCCAGTTCATCATTGTCTGGATATTGCATAACCCCATATACACTGCACCATCTCCCTCTGCAAAGCTTCAAGTTGCTGTGGTCTGCAGTGGAAGAGGAAAAAGGAGATTCCACTCCAAATGTTCTTGAAGATATTGAGCTGTCACAATGGAAATATTCAGCTTAATGCTGATGGTTATTCAGGCTTTACAGCCTGGTATAAAGTTAAATGAAATAATCACACTTATTTCCAACTGCTTTCCTGTTACGTTTGTTAATAAGGTAGGGACAAGGATCATATTCCTTGGCTAATTCTAGAACCGTTTTCTTTCTTCAGGGGAGACTTCTGGGATCTGAAATTGTAGAGTGCAGTTAGCTCTTCTCTCCTGTCCAAAAATTTCCTGGGGTCAGCATCCCTCCCCCAGGTCAGCTCATCACACTGTCATCATACAAGGCAGATTTTTAAGAATTTCCCAGTGCTTGCATACCATAAACTACTCTTCCAGCCTACTTCAATTTCTATCCTATGAAGAGGATATGAAAAACTTTATAAAAAATTAATACTAAAGCACAAAGTTTTGATTTAATTATCCAGAAAATATTAAAATTTTGTGTAATTCCATATGCCAAATTCCCAAACACTTTATTTGAGAAGTTTCACAAAGTGATGTCTAGGAGAAGACTTGGAAACATCTGCAGTTTCACGAACTATTTTCAAGTGTTTTGCAGACTTTATGAGTTTCCCCACTGCTTCACATCCTCTGAATGGCCACAATCTTGTGATAAAGACACAAAGCTGCCTAACTTTTTTTTTTCCTTTCCTTTTAATAACAAAGCTCAGGCAGCAGTGGTAAAATGGCAGTAGTGCCATTCACAAATTCCATTCTCTGCTCTTGTAAGATGTTAAAGAGGTTGCTTTTTCAAAGTGTTGAACTGTACAAGTCCTGAGGGGCTCAAGCATTAGTCAAAAGGCAAGACTGCTAATTGTGGATTATAGGCTCTATCATTTCAAGGATGATGGCATGGGGCTGAAAATAAGACAGTAATATTTAGATATATGGGTGTGTAACAGCAAAATAGCACAAATTTCATTTGGAAACTTGCTACTTTTTCCCCTATAAGAGAAGGAATAAATCTTAAATGATCAACACTGAAAGCAACAACATAAAATATTTTCCAAAGCAACTGGTGTTTAATCACAAATAGCAGCCAACATCGTTCGGGCTAGTCTGCAACTGCCCAGAGAGACTATTTTATTCAAGAATTGTCTGGAAAGTTTGTGTTTAGAAGTTATGCTTCAATTCCCATATATTATAGTTTGGTCCCCACTAATATTTATAATATTATAGACAGGGCATGTTTTACTTGACATCACGGCTGGGGATGGTTAGCAAAGGGAGATATCAATTGCACATCAAAGCCCTAAACCATTAAGAAAAATTACAAAGGGGAGAACCATTAGAAGTTGCTTTTACTTCCTTGGTGAAGTGAAAAAGAACTGCCTTTAATAGACCTAATAAAATACTCCCAATCTTCCAGAATGAGGAATGGCTGATATGCCAGAGAATTGAATCAACTCTTTGACTGTTAAATTCAGGTCCTACTACCTTCTCATCACAAGAAAACCCATAAGCAACAAAAGTTTAGTATGTGTTTTTGTTTAGAAGAACAAGATGAGTATTAAGAGTAATCACAGCAGAGGCTAAAAGGAGAGCAATACCAATTCTCTGGCTCCATATTGTTTCTCCACTTTAACTTTTAAGTTCTTGAAACATTCCTCCATACGGTCATGGAAAGGACGAAGATTATCACAAACTCTTTTTTCATGGATTTTAATTCCAGCTCCAAGGAAAGGTATCTTGAAGAGGGGATTAAAAAAAAAAAACAGAAGAAGAAAAAATGAAAGTAGAATATTAAACAGGGTCCCTGACAACCCCTCTAATTTTGCTCAATTTTACTGCTGTGCTTTTCTTTTTTGCTTTGCTGGGGGCCAATGAGAAGTATCTAAAGGGGCTAAGAGCTCTCATTCTTCCACTACAGCTGAAATAAGGTACATCACAAGCTTTTAAAGAAGCTGGGGGAAGTGTAGATACCTACTCCCTAGAAGGAGAACACCAGATAAAAAGATTAGGAAAAAGTCTATCCGTTCAATCAATACCCCCTCCACTTGAATGTCTTAAAAAACCCTTCTTTGTCAGAAGGAATGGCTGCTTATGGAATGAAATAAAGTAGTAATTAAAAATCTTACAAGAAAGCAAATACAATAGTGATCCTACCTTTTTAACCCCTTCTCTACAATTCTTTCCTTTGCTATTATATTGCTACTATCAGATTTGCTATTTTATTAGTGTAATACTATGGAGTTAAAAGCAAACAAAAGAAATCTTATCTTCAAAGATAATGGACAGCACACCTTGACATGCACTTTAATTAATAATAAATGCATTCACAAAGAGAAACTTCGTAGTGCTGCTCTTTAGAATATAAAGACATTTCATTACTCTTCAGCCTTTGAAGACGGTGATTTATGAGATTTGTGCAATGCACTGTTAGCACTGTTAGCTACCTTTCTGCCACTAACCTTTTCTAACTGCTTCACCATTGACTTTTAGCTGTTTTGCATTAATGTGCACTAAAAAAACCCAATAAAACAAACCACAACCCCCTAAAACATGGTAAAAATGAGACAATCATCTAAATGCTATGTTCTGCTAGAAAGGTACAGAAAAACAGAATAAAGGAATAGCTGGTAAAGCCTTGGGTAACTGCTCTCAGTAGGAAGTTACCTGCCAAGCAATTAGATCTTTGAGTCTATTCAGCTTTTCTTGATCCTCTGGATGGTTCCTGATATATTCTTCTGTAAAGAAGGCCTTAGATAGAAAAAAAAAAAAAAAAAAAAAGAAAGAAAATTCAGTCCCTCATTTTTAAAAAAAATCAGTGATTGCTCCATTGGCTCCAGCCGGTGACCATAACATTGGTCATCAAATAAGGCAGGTGTGACACTTAACCAGATCCTGCTAGTAAGAATGCCTCATGATGACATTCAGTCTTTGTCCAGCACTTCTGAGTTTGAGACCCTTCCTATGAAACCCAGTTACTGTTTGGGGAATTTTTTAAGCTTGCACTGAAACTAAAAAAGCAGTAGCCTGGAGGATTGTGATTTACACTGATAAATGATCATTTTATTCAAATGTCCTACTTACTGACATTAGCCAGTGTTACACAGGAAAGAAATGGAGCCCTTTGCTACAGAAACAGAGCCAGATACTGCATACATCTGGTGTAAAAGAAGTATAAAAGAAGAATGTAGCTATTTGTCAAGATCAAACTGCCAAACGTCCAAAGAAACGATAGGTTAGGACTAACAAAGCCTAAGTCATACTTCTCCAGAATACCTCATGCTTACCCCATATAATTTACCTGTGTACATATCTATATGGCATCTTTTCAGCACTGTCCTAGTCTATCTCACCTGCTCAGCCAACCAAGCACAGCACACGCTTTTCATCAGGAAGTGACAGGCAGAACAGAACTCTGCAGCTGTGGGCTGACCCCGTATTCATTTTCATCCAAAACTTTAATAATTTAGAACGTTTTTCTAGAAAGTTTTTAACATTCCTGCCTTCTCACCCACCCCACTGTCACAAGATACCCTTTGGGACAAATTGTCTACAATTCAGGTCCTCAGGACATTTCATTTTCCATGTATTGCCAGAACATTTTTTATTTGTATTCCCATTTTTTAATAACAAAACTTGTTATGCAGAATGGCTGCGGTTACTGAGAAAACCTGATGACTGTTTAATTCATCTAAATATCACAGAGTTGGAAGGGACCTCTAGAGATCCTCCAGTCCAACTCCCCTGCTAAAGCAGGGTTGCCCAGAGCATGTTACTCTGGGCTGCATCCAGGCAGGTCTTGACAAAACTGCAGAGAAGGGGACTCCAAACCTACTTTAAGATAAATGCGATTCATTTACTCCAGACTAAAGCTTTGGATGTGTGAAAACCTATTTCATTACCAAAGAGGCATCTCATCTCAGATGTATATGAAAACCCTCATGACTGCAATTAATACTGAGCTTTAGATACTCTCGTTTGCAAGTTTCTGCTTTCAAAGGCAGATGCGACTAGGACATGAGGATCTCTCAATCAGTGGAGTTATGGCTTTCATACTCCCAGCCCGCTGTGACTTTCAACAAAGGATGTAGGACTCAAAGGACTCAAAAGCTCTTACCTTCTCATATTGAGCAAAGCCACCCATAACAGCTGGATCAACAATTCCATTCAGAAGCATGGAAAGTGGATTGATAGGAAGGTTCTCATCACTCTGGTATTGGTTAATCATCATCAAAATCTTTTCATTCGTTGTGGACATAGTCTCAATAGCGTTCTCTAAAGGACTAATTGTAGTCTATAAAGAAACAAAAGGCTTCTAAAAAGATAGAAAGGTCTTTTTGGTTTTATAAAAGTTCATGTACATGAACAACATCCGTACAATTCATCAAACCAACACAGACTTGGTCAATTCTCTTAGGACTTGGTCCTGAAACTAGAAATCAGATGGAAGATATATTGATGCCAGAAGTAGAAAAATAAAACATAAGTAATAACAGTTTTGTATGTAGAAAAATAACTAAATAACAATAGCCTTGTGTGATGAATTTTCCAATTATTTTGTACACGAGGATTCCTACAGGTACATGTTTTAGGGGTTCTTAGCATGTTACTACACACCTGTGACATGGAGACAACCTCAAACCATCGCAAGATTCCAGGAAG
This sequence comes from Nycticryphes semicollaris, assembly GCA_013400055.1. NCBI lineage: Eukaryota > Metazoa > Chordata > Aves > Charadriiformes > Rostratulidae > Nycticryphes > Nycticryphes semicollaris. Next base: position 825,819 of record VXBJ01003175.1, on the reverse strand, counting down.
TTTGTATGCTGTAACAAATGATGTCCTCTCGATCCACATAGACTATTACAAACAGATAGCAGGGAAAAAATGGTGTGTCAGTATTTAAACTTTAATCTTTTCTGCCTTCTGAAATGTCAGAGTAAAAAGAATGTAGATGGAAAACATATGCACATTTTTGCATAAAAAGACACTACAAAATGAATCTAACACAGCAATTTTCACAGATCATTTTTCTGATTTCAGATTAGGACTTCTTCAGGCACTAAGCCTGTACAAAGCAGAGGAAAAAGAAAATTACCCTTAAATCTTTTAGTATCTATTCCTATTTTTGCCATGACAGATTGAATGGCTGCGACTCAACAGCCTGCTCTCACCTCTACCTGTATTATGCTTCCTCCCTCCACTTTTCAAAAGTGTTTCTGCAATTAAAAGAAATAGTAGCCCTACAATAATTTACATGAAACCGTTGACACTACTGACCAGCGCACAGATAGCAAGAGCTGAAATTGTACATTTTTGAAGTAAGTGCCTTTTCCCATCAGTATCCCAAGAGCACAGCTTTAGCTGTGAAGATGGGATGGTTTAGTTTTCATGACAAACTGTAAGATATTGATAATCTGTAAAATTAAAAAATAGAAACTCGCCACATTTTTATGACACTGAAAAGTAATTTCTGGTGTTGCAGATTCCCTAGAACACTTGAACCACGAAGACTCTTTCTCAGCATCACCCCATTACGCATGGGAATAAAAATGAGACAGGCAGTACTCTAGTCTGTCAACATTGCTCAGGACTGATGAAAGCAGGCGACACACACCTCTCACTGCCAAGCTGGCAGCTGACAAAAGTGTTGCAAACTCCAAGAGGCAAACCCTTTGATATTTATTTACACATCATCTTGTTTCATCTGTGGTGGAAAATGTTACTGCCTAACACAAACATGTTCAACGTCCTTAATTACTCGATGTTTACCTGCAGTTGAAAGGGCTGTATCACTGAGTAAGTGCACGGGAGAACTGCATCTATTTTTTTTAGAACCAGATCCTAGAGTTTGGGTGTCTGTAATGAGTAATCTGAGACTAAGGAAGGATCTAGATCAAAATTCAGTCACAGCTGTCAGGACCACACCCATCACCCCATCATTCATTTACTTACAGCAAATTCATTTTCAGGGTCAACAGATCCTTTTCTGACTGGTCTTGAATAGTGGAACCGGTGCACATTGTTGGACTTATAAAAACTGAAAGATTTAGAAACGAGTATTATAAAATACAGAATTCAGAAATTTATGGATCTCGTTATCACAGTGAAATATTTCGTATCGAGCCAGTTGAGTTTTTAATTAAAAGCAAATTTACTGCTCAGGAAAAAATGCACTTTACTGAAAACTTGGGAGACAACTCCTTCATCTATAAATCAGTGTCAACACACAGTATTTCACAAATGTTAAAGCTTCAGCTTGTGACTGGGTGTAATTTCCAGGGCTAAAAATTCCAAAACCTTCCAGTTGAAAAATATTTTCCACACCTTCTCCTGTAGGTTTTATCATTACTTTCCTGTACTCTTGCTGCAGCAGGTAGGCTGCCTGCCTGCTTTAGAATGGCATACCAAAGGAGTACATTTTGTTAAAAATAACTGACTGAACAGAGAGGTGATATTCACCTGCACTGAAACACCTGTGGTTTTTAATCCCCAGCACGTGCTGAATCAGTTCTATCACACCTAAAAATTCTGCTCACGATACAGAACAATGGTCATTCAATCAACTAAACATCTGAAGCGACTAATGACAATTTATTGTGATGGATAAGAAAATGCATCCAAACAGCTGTAGAGGGGGACATCAGTGTAAAGAATTTATTTCAAATTCATGTTGTGGTCTCTTCTATTTAGCTACTGAATCATTCCCAGTCACTGCGAGCACGTATTTCCACTAAGCTTGGCTTTTAGCACTGGCTAACCTCAAAGAACTGAGATTGCCCTGTTTTGGCTAAGTATTTTGCTGTCACAGAAAAATCTCTCCTTTTGCTTTCTAGCTTTTATTTCAAAGGTGACTTGAATTAAAAGCGATGTGAAATGAAAGCTAATTTTGCAGAGGAAAAAAAAACAACTCAGAAATACCTTAACAGTACAACAGGCCGTGTTTTGGAAGCCTAGAGAAACAAATCCATGGAAAGACCCCAAAGAGTTGAGCTGAGCAAACTTCTGGTGTGTTAGTTGAGAGGAGCCTAGGACTTCTGCTCCAAAACACCGAGATTATCCTCGTTGATAAAAGGGAAAACACTGCCACACTCAGTCAGATCACTTTATATAGTTCCTTCTGAAAGGACAGGTATTTTGAAGCTTTTTGATACAATAAATGCACTGCCATCGACTAACGTAACTAAAAATTGAATGCACTCATAAAAATAAATCTCTAATACCAGATGACATCAGCAGTCCAGATGAATTCTGCCGCTGAGACAAACAATTAAAACATCTCCCCTAGGACACGAGATCAGACTTCATGTGGTGCACTGCACTTAAATAAAACTGTTAGAAGTTCAAAATGGGGCTGGCAGTACACTGAAACCTCGTCAAACAAGACTATATTTTAAGCTGCCTTTCAGTGTATGATTTTAAGTGAATTTGAACTGAATTTGGGACCACGGTTCTTTTTTCTTTTTTTTTTTTAATTTATTTTTAATCTTGTAGTACAAGACCTGTGTTTGTATCTCCTTTACTTATTTTGGTGTATGTGGGGGATTCTTTTTCCACTCTGAATCAATTGCAATTTCAGTAAAGGCTCTAACCAGAAGGCTGCAGACAAAGGAGACATCTGGTTTGAATCCAGCTCTAGAGCAGTTAGAAATGAACGTACCTCAGCTGACAAAAAGCAGCCTTCTATCTTCAGGCTCTTTTTGGAAAGTCATAATTTAAGTGTTGTTAATGGGTTTTTAGTCTGAGGGTTTAAGTGAGGACGCATTGCAAAGCCTCTCTCTTATCAAAAACGCAGGTGCCTCAGATTACCTGGAGAAATTTCAGCTTAAGATGACTATTTAAATCGGTTTCCATTTGGGAGGTCCAGCCATACCTTGTGTTTTCACAAGGCACTGAGAAGAATGGGGAGAAAACATGGCCTGCCTTACCTGATGGTGCTTGTAGCTTTTGCTGTCCTTAACTTGCAAGATAACAAATAGCTATCTTGAAATTTTTCATTCAGTTAGTGACAAGGAACAGCTTTCATTAACCTTGTTTTCAACCATGCAAGTCACAGAATGGTTAGAGTTGGGAGGGACCTTAAACATCATCCAGTTCCAACCCCCCTGCCCTGGGCAGGGACACCTCCCACCAGACCAGGTTGCTCAAAGCCCCTTTCAGCCTGGCCTTGAACCCCTCCAGGGATGGGGCAGCCACAGCTTCTCTGGGCAACCTGGGCCAGGGTCTCAACACCCTCACAGGAAACAATTTCTTCTCCTTATATCCAGTCTAAATCTACACTCTTTCAGTTTAAAACCACTGCCCCCCCATCCTGTCACTACAGGCCCTAGAAAAAAAGTCTCTCTCCATCTTTCTTATAATCCTCCTTTATGTATCGATGGATTCAATATATAAATGGGGAGACTTGTTCTACACAGGGTTGGGAGTTTCGGAATATTAAGCAGTGTGTGATCAAAATACTCTGGACAACTTATTTCCTTTATTCCTTTCCAAATACCTGACCACAGTACCAAGGGAAACCATTTTGCCACCATGTGTTTTGCACTTGGCAAAGTAAATCAAAACAAGATTCTGTTGTACCACAGCCTTCAACTCAACCATTCTCATCCCACCCGTCACCTCCAAGAGCCCTCTCTCCAGCACTTGTCAAAGAAGCTGTGTTGAAAACGCAGTGTTTTAGAGGCAAAGCGTGGATTTCACCTCCCACCCTGTAACCATGTGCTATTCCTTAAGTCATAGATGGGTAGATGCTCTTTCATGAAATTCCTATGTCAGTAAGCTAAGACAACATGAGCTCTGAGATTCATTGGCAAATGTCTGAGTTCACAAAATAACTTTAGGACCATGGACTAATTTTCACTGTATTATCTATTACAGAAATGCACTTACTTGATAATTTGATCGGGTACTGCTTTATTTTTGAATCTTGGTTGCTCCTCCAGGACTGGTTGCACTGTAAAACACTGGATATCTGAAATCGTGAAAGTTAAGGGCATGTTATTAATGATCAGTATGAAATATGGTAGGCCGTGGGGAAAATGGGGGAAAAAAAAAAGACATTTCCTAATGAAAAATACACAGGGTTCAGGTTCCATTTGTGGAGCTTTCTTGGCCAAAAAATGAAAAGCCTGGCAGTAGTAACCAGTGAATCTATATTAATATTTATTTTGAACTCTGCATTTTTATTATTTACTGAGCTTGACTATCTGGAGCTGAATTTATCCCAGTGAATCACTCATTCAATTTTAAAGCCCAGCCAACACACAGAAATAACATCAAGAACATGTGATGCTGGCAGATTCACTATTTGGCTTTAGGCATGCATAACAGCATGATGTTTAGCATTTCATCTTTGAGGACTGTAATTGAGCAGCCCTTTACCCAAGGCTTCCTTTTTCTATGGAAGTGTTGTTTTTTAAGTTGAGTATGAGTACTGTATTTGTAAGTAAACATACCACATTCGTACATATTTCAGTATATTGGAAACTCATACCCTCTGGTTAGATTCTGTAGCTTTTTCTGAAGTGCCTCCATGGTGCACAGCTGCTTTTAGTTGCAAACAGACTGGAGCAAATACTAGCTCAAAAAAGGACTGAAGCATATAATCTCAAAAGAAGTAAAATTAGTTAAGAGAGAAGGCAGACTTATGAGAGCTTTGCTCTCAAGCTTGAGGTACTATTTTAGAGAGGTCTGCAATACTCTCTGCTTCAGTTCCACCAGAATAGACTAAGAGAGCATGTGAAGTGTTATTTCTATATTACCGTGAAAATTAATAAAGGAAAATCAACAGGTGAAAAAAGCCAAGTCTGATACCATGAGGAGATCTCAGATCTGCTCAGCCAGTGATCATTTACATCAGAACACGAAGAAAGAGATCATGTGTGCAAACAACTGAGTACTTCATCAGAAGAATCACTTAGTGCCTTCTAAAAGATGGTTAATTATGTTTATGAGTTAATTTTCCTAGGAAAATCTCAAGAGTGACATAAGGCATATTTATGTTGCCAAGAAATACAGGTGATGCCCAAGTGCAGTCAGTGCCAGTCAGAAAAACGTTCAAGGAAGACATGCATTTAATGTCAAGCCACAAGAGCTGGGAAGGTGAAGGTAATAGACAATGTGCTGCTTTGAATTGGGCCAATTCAAGCGTTCATCACTGGTTTTGCAATTTGAAGAAAATAAATGTAAACCACGGATGAACTTGAATGAATTTTCTTCACAAAAAGAGTCATCAAGCGTTGGAACAGGCTGGCCACAGGAGTAGGTTAGTCACCAGCCCTGGAGGTATTTCAAAGACCTTTGGCCATGGCACTTGGGGACATGGTTCAGTGGTGGAGTGGGTTTGTTCGGACTCCATCATAAGGGTCTTTTCCAACCTAAAGGACTCACTGATTGTACGATAACTGAAAGAGACAGACACCCTAGAACTGTGAGAAAAACAGAAGCAAACAACATCTTAGGAACACACACTAAAAGACACACAGCCCATGTAAGTAAAACTGCAAACTGAGCTGCTGCATTAATATACTTTCATCCTTTTTAGGCAATGATTGTTCCACACAGATAAACTACTGGGTTGGGGAAACCTTGTTTACAGAGTGTTTGTTCCGCAATGTTCCCCGTGTTGAAGGATACATTGACCAGGAGAGTTTCTGACGTCCTCCCCGGGTGCCGAGGTGGTGTTCATCTTCTCTGCACTGGGAAACTGACTCATCAGCTGTGCCTGGAAATCCTCTCTCCTCTCATATTCCTTCCCACGATAGATGAACACTTTGTTCTGCAAGGAACATATAGCTCATTTCTCCAGCTGTATGATGCTGAGGCAGAAGTTACAGATGCGTGTTTGTAAGTACAAAGACACAATGGGGTCTCCAAGTTTTGGAATCAGTGTTACTGTTTTCTGAACCTTAATTAACTCTAAACACAGACACCGTTCTGACCAGGTGCTGGAATGCAGCACTCACACTCCAGAGCCCCTACTTTATGCTGTTAGACAGAACGAAGATAAACTGACAGCACCACTGAGGTTGCTCCTGTAGAGCACAAGGAAATCAGAATGGGAGGTAAAACTACTGAAATTCCTTTTCTTCTTGTCCGTCAAGTAAAGAAATCAGTATATAAACATCTGTTTCATGAAACCAGTTCAACCCTACCATAATTGTTCTAAGGTATCAACTAGCTGTTACTGTTCAGGAAAAAACTTGGGAGTAACACAGGAGAGTTGGTGTGAAGCTGGCATATGTGTATTAGAGATCAAAAAAGGCATCTGACCTTCAGTCATTTCGAGGAAAACGGAAGAAGAAACCCGAGTATCACACTAAGTTCATAGTGTATCCACATTTCAGTACTACAGATGCTTCTTGCCCTGCCATCTCATCAACTAGAAACGGGCAGCAAGGGAACCAGGACGTTAAAACACAGGGAAGGGCTGCTGTGACAGCAGAGCTTCAACAAACCAAGACCACAAGGACCAGTAAGTCATGAATGGCATGGGGAAAGGGATCAAAGAACCACCGTCCAGTCTCTCTTAAAGAGATCTTTCTTTACCAGATGACAGCAAAAAGCCAACAGTAAATCTCCAACACACACAGCTGTGTACTGTGAGGCTGCAGGATGTTCTGGAGGCCACCAGCTCAGAAAGAACTGGAGAAGTTCACCACGGAACAGTCCATGGACGGACTGGAAACCACAACTCTCACCTTCAACCCAGGAAGCCGTTTATCAGGTAAGTGGGGAGTATATACCAGGTGAATATTGGCACACACCTGCTCTATGTTACACTCTTCCCTACCCTACTTATCTACTATTTCCACTGTTACAGACACAGTATTTGGCTACAGAATGCATCGACCTGAAAAATACGCTGTTTCTACATTCGCAGTGTGTTTCAGTTGCAGCTGAGAGGGAATATAAATTTGAAATTCTCATCAGTTCAAAGCAAGGGCCAATAAAAATACCAAGCTCATGCAAAAGAGAATTTTGGATTTAGTTGCACACAAGTGAGTTAATGACATCCTATTTGTTATCAATAACCTGTGTGGGGACTCATGTGAGAAGCACGTCTTACAAGAACTGCCCACACCAAACTACATCACATGGCTGCAGTTGGCTCTCCTAGTACCTTCACTACCTGACAGATGTTCTAGTCTCCACAATCATACTAAGAGAAAGAATCAACTTAAATGCATGTGAAAACATTTCATGCATACTCTTACAAGTAACAAGTCAGGTTTTGACTACAGTCCTGCATCCAAGCAAAACTAAATCCATGGCAAGTATCTACAGAGTACGCTCACATTTTTAGACGCATATGAAATAGATCACAAAAGTAAGTATTTCAATGGGTTTACCCGTAGAAATGTGGGGAATCCTTGGCCATAATATCCAACAGCAAAATAGTCTGGTTTAGGTCTCAGAATTTTCATGATGTTTTCATAGAACTTTGCTTGTTGAATCTGAAAGCAAAACCAACTGTTATTACTTCTGTTTGGGTTTTTCCCCCCATGTTTTAACACCTACAGTAGTACTACGCTATGTGTTACAGCTACCAGCAGACAGGCAAGAGCTATCCATTATCAGTTGGATATAAGGTACAGCAATAAACAGTTAGCATGCACATGAGACTGCTCTGGCACATTAAATATTGTTTACATTAGAAATGCCTATGGCTTCAGTTATTTGACCTCAGAATCAAGCTTACCCTTAGATGACACTGAGTATTTTACGGAAACCATCGTTCATTACGATTTTATCTTCCCTGTGTTCTATCTATGAGACAGCAACTCTGCAATGCAGATGGAATTGGCAAAAATGCTGTCTTTATTTCTTATTTTATGACAAAAGCAGAATTGAATGGGAGGAAAAGCAGCTTGCTCGATACACAGCTCTGTTCAAGAACATCATGGTTTTGATTCCTGTGGTGTCTTTGTGGAAGACTGAGGGATATCTATTGAATGAGCCCTAAACGTTCATTAAAGATTATGGAAGTGTGCAGTCTCCCCACCCTACCTTTCTGGAGGTGGAAAAAAGTAGGTACGTAGGAGAAAGGCTTCTTCTTAAATTAATTCAATTTTAATGAAAACAAGCAACTAAACATGTAATCTTCCTTCTAGCCTTTGGACCAAGTTCTAATTCCTTGTGATTACTACTTCCCCAGTCCCCAATTAGGACAGAATTCTTTGGGCTTGTCAAGATTCGAGCTCCTAAAATTTAAAGAAATTTAAAGAAAAATTTCAGGGAAAAAAAATGCACCCAGGTGCTTTTTCGACCCTAAAGCAATACAAAGGCAGGAAAAAACAGTTGTATTTCTTTCCTATGCTTTAAATTGTGCTGAGAACATATTTATTTTATCTATAGCAGTTTCAAACATAAGCAGACATCCATGCAACTTCTCTACTTTAAAGCATAGAAACTCTTTTACACATGAATTAAAGCTCAATTATAGGCAACAAGCTCACAGGCAGCTCTATCATTTGTAGCTCTAAAGTACTAATTTCTGTGACTGAAACAATTTGAAGACTTTTACATAATCTTACCAGGTTTTGACTTAGAAGTTCATAGTCAAAAACTTCCTTTTCGTATTGCTCTGCGAGTTCTTTGCATAAAGATATGGCTTCTTCCCACATCTGCAACACAACCGCAGATTCACAAAGCAAATCCAGTACCAACAAACAAGTTTTTAACGCATCGCTGTTTAACTACAGTTTTATTGGTTATGCCATCTTTAAATTTATTTTTATCATGTATTAACTGCACATTTAGAATGGAAGACTCAAGGCAATCATAAACTCCAGGAAAGGAGATTAATTTAAAAATTGGAAGTGTTTTATGGTTTATTATAGGCAGGAATAAGTAAACCTACTTTATTCTTACAGTGGGATACTAAAAAACCACCTAACCTTTCAGATGGATTAGAAGAAAGAATGACTAAGGTGCAGTGTATGAGGGGACTGACACCTACCCCTCTAACACAAACACACTTCTTTTTACAAGAACCCCTGAAGCACACATAAACACCGATAGCTCTCCTAGTCAGCTAAAAAAATGAGAGACTTAAATTGCCACTTGCCAGGAGGAGCAGCTTGCTTCTTCCCACACAGCTTAATAGCTACCTCTGAAAATTACTGTCAGGAATTAGAGAGCTGCACTGGAAAGACTAGGACAGTTCTGCTCATCTGTTACAGGCACTTAACGTATGCAGCACAAAAGGGGTCTGAAAGCAGACAGAAATTCCCTCCCATGAGGATGTTTCTCAAATTCTGCCAGTCTTCTCGCCTATTCAGAATGAAGGAGACCATCGGGGTGTTCTCTACTGATGTGAAGTCACTGGTGGCCACACGCACTATGACCATTTTCACATGGTGCCCCAAACTCCTGGGTTAGGGGCTCTGAACCTGACACCTGTAAACCCCTGCTCTGTCCGACCTTGAGTGCTGGGTAGACAGGATTATTATTCTGATAGACTGGGTGGGGACTGCTCCATTGTAGTTCTTCAAGATGCCAACAAAAAAAACCTGAGAAGTTATAAATAGCACTGCATTTTCCTGCACACTGCTGGAATACCAACGTCTTTCCATCTTCTGAATTATGGGAGGGACTGTCGGGGGGGAGTTATGCCTTTATTCTGCAAGCAGCAGTAATGAATTGCCTTCCCCCGTCATAGCTTGGGCTCCAGGTGAACAAAACACAATGACTTAGAGGCCTTATTGGGGTCATCAGATTCATTATCCAGCACTGCAGAATTTTCCCCTGCTTTCTAGTCCTTTGCTTTATTTCCAAAATTCTCAGCTTTGCTGTCATTGTATTGACAGGTAATTTTATTAACTTTTTTTTTTTTTTTTTAAAAGCTGAACTAAACCCAGGTACTGAACATCAAACTACTACATTTTAACTTTGGGAAGCAATTCTCAGATTTCTCTGAAACAAGTCTGTCCCCTTTCAACTGACTGGTTTTTGGAAGATAATGACCAAGTGGATTAGAAATGCAATCTGCTGAGTCAGCATTCTTTTCCTAGTAAAGGAAAGAACAATGAACAATTTTTATTGTTTTATTACTTTTTGACAGAGATGCTCGTGACCGGTATAAACCTCACCCCTCTTTCTTTGTGAATGTGGTTACTGAAATAATACATTTGTATGGAACAGATACGCTCTGTGACTAAGCCTTCAGGAGACAATTTTTACTTGACCCACATTTCCAAGAGGATTTCCTCCACAAACGCCTTATGCAGAGCATATTCATTAAATACTACTACACAGAGCGAAACGGCAAAAAGCTTTGGCAGGGGGAGGAAATCTACAGACCCACCTTTCCTTTGTCAAAGTATTCTATGATCTTCTCATATAAATTCTCTTTCAAGTGTCGGTAGGTCTGTGAACACTGGAACTCTGTTGACATGACTTGGGGTGCACACTGCTCATCTGACCACTGAGAATAAAAACACATAAAAAAACCCACACGATTTTGGATTTCAACATTCCACAGACACAGGTCCCTCCCTCCTCTCCCAAAGTCTGGTTCCCTGGGCTCCTCGAAGAGTTTTGTTTCTCAGTCTCTTTTACCCTTCCACTATGAAACTGGGAAAGGCACAGGAAATGTTCTCATTACCTCTTTAAACATTACTGCATTTCTTCTGATAACCAGGACTAGACATAACATTTTAAAAACCTGTGCTCCTTCCTGCCTCCCACCCAAAGCTTTTGGATAAAAATCTCTGAGGCAATTAGTTCATTTTATTTCAGTGACGCAATCTTGAGTGATTTAATTTAGATTTTTTATATTAACATCTTTGGATATAATATTCTTTGTCTATACCAATACATACAATATACCAATATACCCCAGTTGTAGCGAAAAATAATGACCAGCTACAAAAGAAAGGAAGCATAATTTGTCTGAGTGATCCATATGATATAAAATGTCATCAGATCAATCAGATGTCCCCCTGCGATAGCTGGAAAAAATTGTATTTAGTTTTCATTGTTATGTTTGGGATAGTAAGTAATTAGCAAAATGAAAGCCAGGTGTAAGTTAAACGGATTTAGAATTTGCACACCGTGTTCTCACTACAATGAAAAACTATTTTTGCACAGTATTTATTTTTACCAACATGTGGCTTTTAATCACCTAATGAAAACACAGTTTCAACAGTTAATGGTGACTGTATGACCTAGTGCAGTATTTTTAACTACAAACTTGAATACCACCCAGAAAATAACTAATATGCAGTAGATCACAGAATCTCAGGGATTGGAAGGGACCTTGAAAGATCATCGAGTCCAATCCCCCTGCCAGAGCAGGAACACCTAGATCAGGTCACACAGGAATGTGTCCAGGCGGGTTTTGAATATCTCCAGAGAAGGAGACTCCACAACCTCTCTGGGCAGCCCCTTCCAGTGTTCTGTTACCCTCACTGTGAAGAAGTTTTTCCTCATATTTAAGTGGAACCTCCTCTGTTCCAGCTTGTACCCAGATCAGAGATTAAAACAATCCAGTTTTAATTTATAAATTTCAGAACTGCAAAGCCTGTTTTATATTTAAATTCAGAAAATCTAACCTTCAAGAGCCACGTGTGGAGCAGAAGAGTATATGCTGCTTCCGTGTAATTCTCACAATCTAAATGAAGATCTCGCAATTTATACAAGTATCTGTTTGAGGAGAGAACAAGAATTAAGACTAGATATTGACATGACTGGAACACGAAGCGTCAATGAAGTTCTAGATAATATCTGTAATGCAAGCTGCATAGATGCCATGCAGACCCAAGGACACTGCCAGCGGTTAAAGCTCTGTGCATCTGTGTTCTCTCCTCCACGGAAACACTGTGCACAGGAGGAAGAGAAAGAGCTCCCCTCCCTCTGTGAACTGCTCCCAGCCCCACCTCGGAGAGGAAGAGGAAGAACTAGGAGACTCAGCGTCCAAGTCAGACCTGTGTTAAGACAGTTGTCTTTCTCTGAAGCGTTTTCAACTGCATGGAAACACTTTCCCTGTGAACAGATGTAAGTGCAATACATATACAAGGTAAAGGAGAAAATGGAAAATACTGGCCCAGAAAGACAAAGCACGTTCCTGTACACCTCGAGGGGTGGTAGGGGCAGAAAAGGTGTTATGCGTTGCTGGTGTTCTTCTAGATGCCCAGGGCAGCACTGCTGCTACCAGCAGAACCACTGCCCATCACGGGGCTAAAGTTGCATCTTTTCCAGCAGCCAGAAAGAAGAAGTGGGTCCCATCCTCTTACACACAACAGGAGTTTTGACACAGGAGCTGTGACACCTCACTGTAGCAGCCCAAGGCATTACCGTTCCCAGTTGTCACCCCAACTGAAACTGTGTTCCCCTCAGCAGTGCTCCAGGTGTAGCTCTGAATCCCCTTCCATGCTCACTTCCACTCAGGTTTTGGGCTTTGCACTGCAGTGGCTGAGGTGCAGGAGGTTCCGCAGGTTTTGCAGAATGAGAGGAGAGGCAGGAAATAGTTTTGGAACAGCAAGATTTGCTGTAGCTCACGTGTAAAACTCTTGGAGAGTGTAAGAGGCCACGTCAGAACTGAAAGAATTTCCCAGTACAGCTATAGCTCTGACAAAGAGATGCTTTACCACACTCTGTGTGGCATGTTGTGTGGCACATTTCAAGGGCCTTGACAGACCGTGCAGTTCCACAAAACTCTAATGCGTTTCCACCATTCTCAACATATGATACGCCCTCCATCAAACACCAGATCTACCTGCATTTTCTTTATTTAAAACAACAGACAATGCATGTTGAGTGATCTGATCAACTACAAGATGACTGTGGGAGAGAAAATGCTGCTGCTGAATATATATGATAGATTCCAAATCACTGAAGGCTAAGTCCACAAGGGAGTAAGAATATAAACGACGCCAGGGCTACAACAAAGTCCCTGTGGATGGTAAATTAACATTAAGTAACAGAAATCCAAATACAACGATAAAAACAGCATTCATAAGAGAGTATTCTTGCCCTCTCCAAAATGGATCCAAGAGAGGAGCTGCCATACCTGATATACATCTCTTCACGGTTAATGTCCTTGTAGAAATTCTAGGGACACAAACGTTAAAAAGTTACCTCCTAATGTCTTTTCTTAAAACACAAGACAAAAATATATATGCTGAGGTTTTGCATTTTTTGCTAGTTGAACAGAGAACTACATTACAGACATACTATCTTTAAGTTTAAACATGGCACAACTGCTACAATTAATACTTTAGTCAGTTATTAGCATGTGTTGTTGTTCTACATAATTCTCCTAGTTCACTAATGAAATCATGAGTGAGTGTTTTTCTACTGGAAAAGAGGAAAATGGGATTATCCAACTGCACTAACGTAATAAAGGACACCCTCTGCCTACACTCGATGGCCAGAAAAGCAGCTGGTATTTGTTGGGGTCGACCCATAACACTGGTGTTGCAATAGAGGGGCTGATGCCATCAATAAAGCCCATGTTTGTCACCATGTCACCTGTGCAAGTTTATGAGCTGCTGAGGAAGCGTAAAAGGTGTGACAAGAATTGCCTCCTGAAGAGTTGCAGACATTTTATACTGCGTTGTGCAGCCATTACTGAGGAACAGAGAGTATGTGAGCGCAATAAGTATTAACTGCCTTCTCTTCCCAACCTTTAAAGTTAATAAAGGTTCCTCTACAGCTTAGAGGAATTTCCTGGGGAGGAGCCTCTATGTGCAATATCCTCATTACAAAACAGGACCAGAAAAAAAGACTTGGGTGGCCTAGAACCAGATCGGAGGCTCTGATCTTGCTGGCACCTTACTGCCAGTGTATCTTGCAGGTTTCTTACCCAGGTTTAAAACCCATAATTGTTGAGTTGCGAAAGCAGCAAGTAGGTTAGTTCCTCCTCATGCAAAGCTTGACTCTGGTAGAAGCTCGCTGTTCCATTAAGCCCAGCAAACGCTGAAGGTGTATGAGCAGCAGGCTTCCTTATTTCCCCACAGAATCCAAGGGGATAAAACATACAAGCAAAATCAAAGAACTGAGTGGACGCTGCTTTTACGTTTCTGTGTATCTCCATGAAAATAGATGCAAAAATCTCTTGCCTCAGAGTTCAAATCGCTGTTGAGCCTTGTCAACCGCTCCAGTCCCCAGGAAGATTTAACCTTCATCTTTAGTAAATGCACTCCTAAGCTCTTCCCCACTCTCACACAAGAATTACAAGAGAGACCGTACCAGCAAGTTCACGGTGCAGCTCATGCGGTTGTCCTTGCTCTCATCGTTCATCACAGTCCGGTAATCCAGCAGCTTCTCCAAGAGGCCTTTAACCAGGCTGACAAAGCTCTCAACCAAGTCAAAGATGGCAGGATACTGACACGCACACTCTCTAAGTCTGCAAATACAAAAAAAAAAAAAAGTTCTTACAATACTGTGAAGATCAGGGGCCCAACAGCTCAAAAACTGTTTGAATGTGAAGGCAAATACTGAATTGGGCTAAAGAAGCTTCAGAACGCACTAGAATTCCCATCCTGGGTTGGTAATTTAGATATCCTGAAGGCAGATGGGATGGAAATCAAAAGAAAAAAATTGAAACATTTACTTCTCCTATTTGAAATTGACTTTAAATTCAGGGTATACCCACAATTTCAGAACGGCGCCGCCTGCATCTGTGGAATGACACGCTCCTGTCTCTGGAACGCCACACTACTGCAACAAACATTACACCTTCCCTGCCTCCGCTCTCCTGCAACATCAGATGCAACAACTATTTCCACCTCTTACTGCAGCTACATGTCAGTAGAAAGTTCAAATTAACAAATTACAGTTAAGTCCAAAAAGACCTTCACAAATGACACCTCATCAGAGCAATGTGCCCTTGAGAAACAAGCAGAAGGAAACAATAAACCTCCTGCAGGGGAAAAAGAAGCAGTGAGTTCACTTGTGATAAAAATACAGGAAAGTGAATCTTACACCTCATCAGCAGATTCCCATTTACACTAATAAAATATGCGTAGGTGCTGTTTCTATGAAGTGCTGAAGTGATTTAGGAGCTTTGTTTTCAAAGCTTAGCAGTTTAAACATTATGAAATGATTACTCACATCTCGTTAAGGATTATTTTCTTTCTTTGCTTAAGAGCTTGTTTCCCCCCCTTCCCATGCTGCTTTGCCACAGGGACTGTGACATTTTTAATACTAGACAGGAAAAATGGGGTTATTTTATGTATGTAAGCAGCAGAAACAGGATAAAATGCTAACAGGGCAAGCTGCAGTCACCATTTCAGTGACTATCATTCATTTTTGCCATAAGTTCATCTGGAGTGAGAGCAGCCACAGCAGATCTGTGAACATCACCAGACTATGGAATGAACGTGAGTCACCAGGACAACACATTTCTTTCCCATCCAAGTAGAAAAACACTGACATAAACCAGAAGCCATTGCTGCATCTCACCCAGTACATAACCCCAGTCAGCACAGGAAGATGAGCTGGAGTCCACAGAGAGAAGAACTACAAAAGGCACTGGAGAGAGGAGTACCTGTCTCATGAGGCAAGATTTAGAAAGTTGTCTTGCTCAGCTTTATATGATAACCCCAAGAAAAAGGGACCATAAAACTTTTAGAAGATTTTTTTCCCCCAGGAGACAGCAAGAAACCTTTGAATTTTTAAACAGAGGCTGCAATAAAATAGAAGTTTTCAAATAAAAAATATTTTCAATAAAGCTGGGGAAAACAATTGCATAACGTGGACCACTGAAATGACGGGGAACTGGAAAGCTTCCAAAAGCTCTTTTCTGTTGTGCCTGTAACTAAAACAAGCCAGAACTCACATTTTGTGAGCCTGAGGAAAGGTGGCGTAGCACAGCTTGTACCCATACAGCTACACTGCCCTCCACCTCCCCAGGCAGGGCCGGCTTGGCTGTTGTGCCTGCTGAGAACAGCCTCCCACCTCTTCCTTGGCGGCATCAGGACAGCAGTCACTGGCACAGGTGACAACCTTGCTACGGTACAGGCTGACAGTTAGGACTGTGGACCACTGCAAGGCAGTGACTAAGCTGCTGCTGACCCCATTTAGTCTACTGGGCATGGGGAAGTTCCCAGTGGGTAAGTGTTGGATACAGAGCTGAACATCAACACCCGGGACAGCCAGTGTCAACTGCTAAATATCTGTGTTCAGGTGGCAACTGGAACCATGCAGGAATGATGACAGTCACAGGAAATTAGCTGATGAAAATATGAGCAAATGAACGAATCTGGAGCCCAATTTAACTGGGTCTCTATCCAGTTGCAATGAGGAGTCAAGGACAGAGGCTTGAAATCCCTGCTTTGAAAGGTGTGAAGGTTGGAAAATTTTAAACAAAAATGAACAAACAACAACAAGGGGAGGGGAGGGGAGGGGAGGGAACCAGTTCTCTAGAAAAACATTCATGTAAGAGGAAACTGCAAATGAGAAGCAAACAATGTTACACAGCTCAGGAAAAGTCAACTTCAAGGAGTCTCATCCACAAGATCTGAGGGAAGATCTTCCCTTTGCACTGGTATAGTCTTCCTTTGAATACCCTTGCCAGCTTTAAGGCCACGTAGTATCTCAAAAATAGAAGCAGACATGGTAGGAATGTCCAGAAAGCACTGAGTATGATAAACTGTAATCTTGACAACGTTTACCCTAAAGAACAAACCAAAGGAAACTTGAGAGCAACTTGGAAATTTTTTAAAATCTGTGGCAAAGAGTACCAGAATAAATGATTCTTTCTGTCCCCTGTGGGTAAAACAAGAAATAATTGGCTTAAACTGAGGCAAGGAAGATTTAACATGGCTATTTGGAAAAAACCTTATTAGCAGCAAGGGAAGTTTAACACTGTAGTAAATGTCCACTGGGTCAGCTGCATCCCCAGTGCTGGGGATGATGAACTGGAGCAACAGCTCAGGCGGGCAGCAGCGCCCAGGCTTCACAGCAGCGGGATGAAGAAAACCATGGATTTATGGGCCTGGTTTCAGCCATGGCAAGAGCTGCTCTGAACAATCCTGCGTCCCCTCTTAGCCAGCCTGACGCTCAAAGCCAGAGAATAAACATTCAACATTGAAAAAGGACTTTATTGCTCTCAGATTATGTAGTCACTGCATGTTAGGAAGTGAAAGACATTTTGAAAACTTCATCTGTCCTTCCCAGCACATCAGCTTCAAGGAACAGTTCTAGATGGCTGAAACAGTGTCAGGATTTCTTTTTTCAAGTCTGCCTTTCTATGTTTTATCTGCCTCCTCATAGGACAGTAATTAAACTAACATAGCAAACATTTAAATTGGGTTTGATTTGAACAATCCTTCTTTTCAATTACACTATTTAATTAGAATCTAATTACATATTTACATATGATAACATTTACAGATTATTATTTAATTATACCATTCAGTATTTTTTACAAAATTCTGTTTTCACAGAAAGCAGACCTTTTCCCACTGCGGTATACACAGAGATCTCATGCTTCATCTGGTGAGGGATGGGATTTTGCCAAGATTGCTACCCCCTACACAACTCTGTGAAAGTAAACACACACACTCAAAAGTCACACTGCCTCTATCAACTCTGCCGCGCAGCTGAACTGCTGCAACACTTCTAGTCTGAGTAACTATTAGAGTATTGATGGTTGAGAACGTGCCTGATGAGCGATGGAGTTTCTCACTGTTCCAGTCTAAGGCACAGAGCAAGGAACAGATCCTTAGAGACAGAGGCAGGGATTCTACCACTGCCCAAAACAACCCCCTCCCGGTCTCAACCTGCCACAAGTGGAGACGCGGCCAGTAAATCTGAGAACAAAACTGGATGTGAGCAGCCAAGAAGAGAAGGTGACGCTATATCAGGCTTTGGGATTGTTAGACACAGAAATATTTTTATTAAACAGGAGCACTTTGCAATAGTCTCATTCCAGGATAGTCACTTCATGTGAATTCAGAGAATAATCTCTTGGAGTCCAATCTAGGCATTGGGAAAAGCCAGTAAGATATTTTGAAATACCTTCTTCTTATTAGTGTGAAATAAAACCAAGAAAAGTTACAAAGAAAAATGGGGAAAGAGTAGGGTGAATATTTAAGTATCTCGGCTTGAAAGTTGGATAGAGAAATGCAGGTTAGGTATAATTTCTTCAGAATTTACCTGCAACACAAAAGATTGAAAAGCAACCACGAAAATGGTTTCAGCGAGCAAAACTACAATTCAAACCAGGTTTACTGAAGTGGTGTGCTATAGCCAGTCCCTTTATAAAAAAAGCTGCTAAGATACTATTGTAGATTTAACTGAGGTGACCCACTTGAGAAGTGGGAACAGTAAGATAAACCCACATCCTGAAAGCACTTCTTCTCAGGCAGTACTTACATGGACTCAAACAACTGCATGTAGTGTTCATCCCCTCGTCCGCCTTCCACCTCGTGGTCCAACTTCAAAATGATTTCATTTTCAAACTAATAAAGAAAGAACAATCAAAACACTGAGTCAAACACGATGCAATGTGCCATCAAAAGAGTATCTTTGTAGAGTTGTATCGCGTATTCCCACGGCTTAAACGCTTGAAAATACTGCAGCTGCATCACGCACATCTGACCCTCCGGGTACCTGGTTTTTAGGACAGACTGATAAAATAACCTGAGGAAAGGGGTGTATGGCAGCTCTACTAAGGGTTTGCACAGAACATCTGTGGGTTCAAATGCAAGATTTCAGAGTGAGTAGAATGACACTTTTACAGAGAAAATAAGAACAATCCTACAGTATGCAGTGCCTTATTTAATTGCTATTTGGTAAGTCTATCTAGACGCCAATTAAGAAACAGTGACATATAAAAAAACCCAGCAAATAAGCCAGTGCAGCTAAACACAATCCTTTCCTCTCTATTGAACTGCTTTTTCAATTTTACTTTGCAGTTATGACAGCGTTTCCTGTGGAGCCATCCGCAGCCTTATTTCTCTTCCTGTAAGGTCAGAAGTACCCTTTTCCCCTCTCTGAACTGAGCAAGAATCTATGCAGCCCGTGGGCAGAAAAAAAGAGAGAAAACCTGTTAATGCTGCACTGGTCACACCTCGTGAGTTATCACTAATCTGCCAACTCTTAAAACTCCAAGGCCAAATTAAAAGGTTTCCTCTAATCCCAAATGTCACTTACAAAGAAGCACCATGTCCTGGTCTGCACAGTCCGCCTTGAAACCAGCCTAACAACTGCCCTCTGTCATTCCTGTGATACATCCCTTGAACTGGGGAGCTGAAGATGCTTCCTTTGGCATTTACTTGCTGTTCCTGTTATACCCTGTATCCCCTGAGTAGTTCTACGTAACTAAGCAAGGGAACACAACAAGCAGAATAAAAGATACAACCTCTTTTCAAAGTTTGTCACAGAGGGAAAGGAAAACTTGTCTGGGCAAATAATGCCAGCCTGGGCACTCTTGTTACAAACACGCACGCAAACGGTCACTGACCACAGCCTGATGTCCTTAGAATGCTATAAACTCCAGCAACACCTCCGGAGCACTTCTGGACCACAGAGCACAGCAAAACCCCATCACCTCTTCAAGAAGTGGAAGCGCATTTTTTAACCCAGCCCTTTGGGAGAATCATACCTTGATTCTATAAACCCTCTTCAAAATGTTATTGTGATATTGCAGTACAAACACACGAGTGGAACTTGTCACTTCAAAGCCGTTGCAAAACATTATACACAAGAAACTGCTTTATCATTTCAAAAGGGTTAATCCAATCTAATGTGGTTAGATCAGAATCTGGAATTAGCTAGAGACACCTTTCCCATGTACTATGCAGGCCCTCCTCAGGGCCAGGAAAATAAAACCTGGAAACTCTAACAAATCCATAAGTTTAGTTTGGGTTTGGGTTTTTTAAATCAGTTGGAAATTTACTGGGAGACAATTCCAGGGAAAATATACCCCCATTAATATTGTCCAGAGTAGACCAAGGCATTCTGAACAAAATGTCTGGGGGTAATAGCCTATTTCTGTCATTAAGACATGATATAAAACTATTTAAAAAACAAAAGTGTTCAAAAAATAAAGTGCTTTAAAACACCCTAAATGGTTATTTCAATCTTGGAAAATATGAAGCTAATTAAAATTAATATAATATAAAAATATTGCATGGAAGAAAATTCAATAAGCTTAGCAGCAAAAAATATTAATATTAAAGTGCTGCAGGTTTTATGATGTAAAAAAAATCAATAACTAAATCCCTAAAAGGCAGCCAGCCCACCAGCATTATTTTTCCCAAGCTTCAAATATTACGTTGTGAAGAAGCCGGTATCTTTTTGCACCTGCCAGCTGGGAACTCAGCATGACTCTAAGCACACTGTCACTGCAGACCCCCTGCAAGGGGGGTTTCCATTAAACAGTCCCGAGTTGTGACTGCACTGGGAACACCTTCCCCATCCTCTGGGCACCTAAGCCAGCGTGACCTTGCCCCGCGCTCAGCCTTTCCTCCATACCTTCAGCGCTTCTAAGCCTCGGGCCTGAGCAGTTTTCTTTGATTCTTCTTTCTTTGACATCTCTTTTTGGGTTGTTATCTGAAAACCCTAGACTTTATATAAAAGCATTATGAGGTTCATCAGCTTGGCTCAGAGTCTGAGCTTTCAGCGCTGCTGACAGCCTGGACAAGCCCTTCCCAAAGCTGCCACCTCATTTTGGAATGCCCACTGGGAGGAAATCTGAGATACGAACCTCAGAGCCTTAGTGCAGCTACAGCTGTTCTTTGTTCCCAGCCAACCAGTTGTACCTTGGGCAGATATTATCATATGAGCAAACAGCTTGACACAGATTTGTAAGGAATCTGCACAGCTAGAGAATGACACTTTTTAAAAACTGTTGTAATGTGGCTGTCGATGTCGTCTTTATGCAATCCCAACATGGCTCAATCTCCTCACCCCGACATTTCTGCTGAAAATCTTTGAATACCATATGAGTATATTACTCAGGTGTGGCAAAACTTATATTCGTTTACTGTTTCTAACAGTTCAGGCAAGTACCAAGTGTTTGCCATGGTTACTACAGCGTGGGGAGGCAGCAGAAAGGGAAGCCCACTTGTGTCTGCTCTCTTGCCCTGTGGCTCAACTAGAGACACGTGAGAAATGAAGGATTGCTCCTGTGAGCCCACACACTGGTGAGAGAAGGAGCCTGCAGATAAGGCATTCAAGAAAAGCAGGAAGCAAGCCTACATCAGACTTTTCCAGGGGCTCATGGAAAGTTTGTGTCCTAGAAAGATCTTTCTTCTCCCAAGAGAAAAGAAACCTCGGCGTAGTATTTTCAAAAAGAGGTGGGAAAGATCTACCACAAGGTTCTAGACAAGCCATTGACCCATCAAAAGACACAGAGAAAGCATTAAAAAACTAGATCTACATTGAAATAGAGCTCTGTCACTTTATCTAGATATAATTATCAAAAGCACTATAAAAACGACAGAGAATTCACTACTACACTAACACAGAAAACATTCATGGGTGGGGTTTTTTCCCCCCAACTTTCAGTATATGAGTAATTGCTTTCTCCTTGGAGTGTTGCTGTGTAATTGAGAGCTTTGGCAGACTGGGAACGGGATCATCTCACCAGGGAACTGGAAGCCTTTCACAGTAGAAGGAATGACTGTAGTATTTTATAGGCAGTAACAATGGCAGGTAACTGCAGTGCAAGTTATTTTTCCATATGTAAATATATCCTCATGGATATATCCTCATGTTCAGCCCCAAGCTGAAGAAGCCAAGGCCAAGGGAACTTAGAACAAAACAGTACTTTCCCTAAAGATAAAGATCAAGAGCTATCACTGAAATATAGAGAAACAGAAAGAAACCCCACTGCTCTGGCTGGTTTCAAGGGCTCAGAATTCATTTCTCTGTGTAAGCAGTATGTGTGTTTCTGTCTCTCTGGGTATTAGTAAGGTGGGTAACACAACTACATGGCAGTTTCATACAAGGCAATATTCAACAAAAGCATCCGATTCAGCCATTTTCTAGAGCTGAAGTCTTTGGACTTACTGGAGTACGACAGAAACCTGTGAATACAGTGCAAGTCGAGCACCAGTTAAAAATCACCCACCTCTTAAATCCTACCGAGTACTTATTCAGCAGGTAGAGAATTGATTACTACTTTAAGAGGCAATAATTTCACAGATGCTGGATCTGAACAAAAAACCTTCTTCCTAAGCATCTTTCCTGCAGTTTCTCAACAACCTGCAAAAAAACCCTCTCAGTTCCTTGAACCAAAATAAATTTTAAAAAGTTGGCAGAAATAAAGAGTAAAGTTTTATTGTGTCTGTGCCAAAAAGAAGCCCTGGAAAGAGTATCTCTCTTCGGACTTAAACAGAGTGTGCCTAATTGTCACTGGCACCAATTTGGCTTTGAAACTACCTGCTCTTGTATCTACCAGCTCCAAGAAATCTCCACATCCACAAGCACACCTCAGTACCAGAGCATTTTTTAGTGATGGATCTGCCTGAAGCACCAAGCCGTACAAACTTGGTTTCTACTACCGGGATGATCTCACATTCTTCTCTTCCAAAATCCTTCTGTGTAACAGAATTGCAAGAACTGAGATTGAGAAATATGGGTGTTTACAGCAATGAGAAATCACTTGCACCAGAGGAGCTTGCTGAGAACACCAACATTCACTCAGGGGGTAACCTCTTACAGCTGGTAGCTCAGGAAGATACCAGACTCCAATGGGTTGACTCAGACTAAATCTCTGTTCTCTAACCCAACTAACACCCCCAGAACACACCATCGGTCAGCACGATTTTCTGACACAGTCCAGCCAGAAAGCAAATGGAGACAACATCCCCAGATGGCTTCAGCAGTTGCTGGGACCAATGCCAAACACGGAACTGACAACACCAAACACAAACAGAATTACTTGTTTGAAGAAAATACAACACAGATGAATTAATCTTTCCTAAGCCAAGTTAAATCCTTACAGGAACTTGAGTCCATATTTATCTCAGTATATTCATTTATTCTGCAAAGAGCCAATTTTTTTTTGTTGTTGGGTTTTTTTTTAATTATTTATTTTTAAGTAAGTCTTTTCCAGCTTCTGGTCTCAAATTTTCAGTTAGAAAAAATATTCCTACATTGCTTGATGACGTGTCTTGCTTTGGGAATCTTCCTTCCAAGGGAGGATGGGTGACCGACATTAAAATGAGATTTTTTTTTAACATCACATGCCCACCAGAGAGGCAACAAGCCCTTTGTATGGGAACCAGCAGGGGATACATTTGGAGGACTAATTCTATCCGCAGACACTGAACATTGATGGACAAACTGTGTTTCCAAGATTCCTAGCGCTCTCACATAATGACAGACAGAGCCTTGATGGCTACAATTAGTAGATATTAATTACTTCCTCACTATATCTTCAAGTAGAGTTAAAATTACAAGCTTATATAATATTTCGTCTGGGTGAGTGGAAGTTACACATGCAAAGTCAGATGAAGGATCATGAAGAAAATGCTGTCATAAGCAATACACCTACAGAGGTGTACGTAACTGTACTTTGGTATTCCATTCCATTCCATATACATGTATAGAATGGCATTCTTGAAATAACCTGAGGTGGAGTTTTCTTTTCACAGAATCACAGAATAGTTAGAGTTGGAAGGGACCTTAAAGGTCATCCAGTTCCACCCCTGCCCTGGGCAGGGACACCTCCCACAACACCAGGTTGCCCAAAACCCCATCCAGCCTCGTCTCAAACACTTCCAGGGATGGGGCAGCCACAGCTTCTCTGGGCAACCTGTTCCAGTGCCTCACCACCCTCACAGCAAAGAATTTCTTTCTGGTATCTCATCTAAACCGCCCCTCTTCCAATTTTAAGCCATTACCCCTTGTCCTGTCACTCCACTCCTTGACAAAGAGTCCCTCTCCAGCTCTCCTGTAGCTCCTTTCAGATATTGGAAGGCTGTTCTAAGGTCTCTCTGTAGCCTTCCCTTCTCCAGGCTCAACAACCCCAGCTCTCTCAGCCTGTCTTCACAGGAGAGGTGCTCCAGCCCTCTGAGCATCTTTGTGGCCCTCCGCGGGACCCATTCCAACAGGTCCATGTCCTTCCTATGTTGAGGACTCCAGAGCTGGACAAAATACTCCAAGTGGGGTCTGACAAGAGCAGAGCAGAGGGGTAGAATCACCTCCCTCACCTTCCTGGTCACGCTTCTTTTGATGCAGCCGAGGATGGGGACAGCTTTCTGGGCTGCCAGTGTGCACTGCTGGCTCATGTTGAGCATCTTATCCACCTTCACTCCCAAGTTCTTCTCCTCAGGGCTGCTCTCCAGCCATTCTCTGCCCAACCTGTATTTGTGCATGGGATTGTCACATCCCAGGTGCAAGTCCCTGCACTTGGCTTGGTTGAACTTCATGTGATTTGCAGTAACCCACCTCTCCAGCCTGTCTTTTCTCTGGGATTAGTTGAATTCCTAGTAAGAGCTAAATAAAATAAAATTCCTGCTTGACAAATTTAAATAACTTTATATCCATAATCACAGATCTATCATAAAGCAGGACAGCAGCAGCACAATGTGTATGTCCACCCAGACCGGAGCACTGCCACCTGGATGTCTCAGCACAGCGCGGCATCACCTTAACTAAATCAATCTTTTTTTGGTAAATTTTATTATATGGCAGATGCCAGACAAGCTCTAGTTCCAGCGCCAGTCCAGACTCAACTAGTGATGATGTCTCTGCTTCTGCTTTTTTCCTCTCTCTCATTAGAAAGGATTTGTTTAGAAATAAATTATTTATTTTTACAGTTCAGGAAAATGATGTTTTAATTGAATGTCAAGCTAGGCTCCTGAGTGCCTAAGGCAGTCTTGAAATAACATGTTATGATTCTCAAAATTTTATACTAAAGCGTTAAGAAAATATCCTTTATAATACTAAAAGACAATCTGTATATGAAAATTGTCCACAGGCAAAAGTTAGAGCTTACGTGTCTGGGTACCAAATAATTTTCCATTCATATAAATTCTTTGCCTTTTCTAATTAAGATGGTAACAATTTTAAGTAATAAAACTTGATGTGCCTTTCCTTTAACATGTATTTTCTTAAAAAACTTACCATAATTGTCAAACTGACAGATACATGTTTAAGAAATTTCTCTTCGTGACCTCATCCATAGGAGAGAGTAAAACCCACAACTGTTGGCCAGTAAATGATCACAATTTCTAAAGCAGAACGTTAGAATCCAATGAGACTCAACTGCTCATTTATGAAACAGTGACATCTGATAAAAATTACCTCTTATTTTTAAGCTAAAATAAAATTAATGTCCTTGTTCCTCAGGACTGAAAAAATATCACCTGAAACTTCTTTAGATTAGCATAAGAAGTGATTTAAGGGTCACCTAAGTGTCTGGCATCTTCCAGGCTCCTGAGCTGATGTTCTTCATCGGTCGGGTATGATTGATGAGTTGTGAGGATTTTTGGTCTGTACAGATTTGCACATCTCTCCCACGAGAGGAAGTATAAGCCAAGAGCAGGAAAACATTTAAAGAAGGCAAATATAGGACTATTAGGACATGGAGGGAACAGATGCACAGAAGCAAAGCGAGTTTTATTCTTGGCCTTGAACCAAAAATGTTGCACTGTGGAATACAGACCAAAACAGAAATTCCATCTGCCTGCCTGTCCCACACTTAGTTGACACAGAAATGCCCCACGTGATTTAATTGATTAAACAAAGCTGGGTATATGAGTGACACATGTATATTGACTTTCCCTTGAATGTCTAAAATGACGACTTTTTGTTTGCCACTTTCCATGACACACATTGTTGTAAATTAATCAGTGTAACTACAAAGCCGGAATGTCCAATTTAAAACTTCCCGTGAAAGGCAGAGCAGAAACACTGATTAAGGGAACTGTGTGCCCAAAGAGCCTGCAGAGAGCAGGAGTCAGCCAGGAAAGGACCTGGCAGGTCCTCCCTGCCCAGGCAGGCCCAGTGAGTGGTGGCAGAAGAGTTAGATGACATTCCCAACTGTCCTAACCCACCACCCTTAGTTCTATGCCACCAGTCAAAAATAGTCAATACTTGTGATTTCAAAATCCATTTTCTTTTGAAAATTACTGTAGAAAACATCCTTGCAATGTCAGTTATGCACAGGGGTTATTTTTCTCACCATAAATATTTAGAAAAGTTCAGATTTTCCTGAGAAATCTGTTAGGACAGTATTAACTATCCACTGCTGCTTCTGTCAGATATTTGGTATGAAAAATTGCAAGTTTTGTCTTATCAATGTCTATGTCTCAAGGAAAGAGCATCAGGAAAAATTTAGATTAGGAAGAACCCCTAGAGGTCATTTAATTCTACCTCCTACCTAACTGAGGGCTGACTTCGACATCTTGTCTTCTTGCTCAGGATCTTTTTCTGTAGAATTTTGAAATATTTGATGAAACCCTGCAACCTCTCTTGGTTCTGACTCCACGTTATTGCTGCCATCGTAGAAGGAAGTTTTAATTAAGTCCAAATAAATCATTCTGGAGAGCCTACACTCCCTTAAATCACCCTGGAAATCCTTCCTTTGGTTCTTAAATGTTTTGGATTTTACTTTTTGTAAGAAGAGCCCACACAGCAAATATTTACTGAAAAGAAACTGACCACGTGATATTTTAATGAGCTTTCACGCAGAGTGCTTTTAATTACCTTTCTGAATTCTCCCGTTCTTTGATATTCACACAGCATCATGTCAAAGAAAATGGGGATTGTAGCTTTTCGTAGTTCAACTTCTGGAATAAGAGTCATTTCCAAGATGGGTCCAACCATCCCCGGAATAAAGCAAATTTTATTCTGGCCTGAAACAGAAACACAAATTGGGTATTTGAGAGGAGAGGGAAAAAAAAAAATTTGTTTAGGAAAACAATGTGGGCAAGCAATCATTTCCAGCAGTGTTTTAAACCATCTACATTGGTAAAGTCTTACAACTTGGTCACTTGTCTCCATTCCTTCTCAACAGCTGAAAGCCTGTCTCATTCTAAGATGCTGGAATTCAGAGCCAGAAAGAGGTATGCCAGCTTAGCTGACTTTTTCAGTGGACATTTCAGTTTTTTGACATCTCCTTTCGAATACCTGGAATAATAAAACAACCTAAGAATACCCCAAGTTCTACCACCAGGAGAGCGCCACACAGAAATGCCACACGGTGTAACCTTCGCAGTTTATCAACCATTGCTTTCTCTCAGTTCTGAGTAACATCAAACATTGCGACCAATAAATCAAACCAATCAATGCATCAAACATTGCAAGCAGTAACAGAAGCCCCATCTGCACGACTCCGAAACTGGAATGTTTGAAAGAGATCATGAAGAATTTTCACATGTCCTAACAGAAGAACTTTAGAAAAATTTTCCAAGATAAAACAAAGATTCTACGTAGTTCAGTGAGTAACAAGCCCTGTCAGTGCACTTTGAAAATCAGAGTTGGCTTCCTTGTGTAGTAACACAGGGTGACGTTCTGGCCTCTCCACGGCTTGTTTTACCCTGCAACCCTGCTGTGCCAGAGCATCAGGCACTGCAGAACTTACGGGACCAACTCAGAGGCGAGAGGGAAGGTAACCAGCAGAACATGAACACACACAAAGGAGAATCATCCCCTTTGCCTCCACAGCAGGCAGTGTCACCCCACCGAGGGAAGAAAATGTCTCCATGCTGAGAAAATGTTTCTTTGCAGTAAGTGTGGTCTATTGGGGAGAGAGAGGTGTGTGCTGCGCTACGCTCTACTGGTGAATAAACCCACAAATTCTGTACAACACACCATCCACACCAATTCTGCATCTGCGTTTTTCAATGGGACAAGCTGTCACTCACTCCATGCTGAAGGCTGAAGAGCTGTCCTTCAGTGTTAACACTGACACTGTCCCACTGCACATTCCATTCTGGTATAAATTTCTGAAATTTTTTACTCTTTAACCTAACAGGGCCTTCAAAAATATTATTTTTTTTCTCAATATATCTTGCAAATACCTTCCTGGAAATTTTGTATCAGTAACAAAACATTAATTGCAAAAGAAAAGGAAGATAGATCTTTCCTTCCCTGCTTCAGAGATGCTCAGGCTCAAGTTCATCTTCAAAATTGATCACAAAAGCCACCGTCAACCTGCTACAAAATGGCTTAACTGTTGGGTTATTGCCTATTTGCTGCAAATCATGAATTGGAGACATCATCAGCCCACAGAAAGAAAATAATATCCTTCTATCAACAGAAAAATTCCTGCAAAGTCAAAGTGAAATAAAAACTTTGTAAAAAAAAATTTAAATCAAAAATTCCTCACATACAGAATGAACTGAACGTAAAAACCTGGTTCACCCACTGCATTCCTTTCCCTCTCAAGTCCCTGAAAGCAAGAATATAGGTATTTTGGATGAAATTTTATTAACAGGCAAAAAATATTGATAATACCAAAAAAGAAAAAAGTGCTCCTTTATTGCAGTCACTGAGAAGATCCCCCACCATTCTTAAATATAAACTTCTGATGCACAGAGATTACACAAGTGTTCCTGGATAAAATTTCCTGCATTTAAGCTGAGTCAGAACAATGAGGACCTCAGGAAAGAGGGAAAAACATTCTCAGCTTACTCTCAGCACTCTACTGAAGCAGCACAGAGGAACAAAAGACCAGAACTGGCTTGTGGTCAAGAGATCTTAACAGACAGAATGGTTGTAAAACCTTTCTTCTCTCTCTTCTTTCTGTTATAAACTGATGAAATCTACTCTTCTCGCGATTAACTGAAATTAGACATTCAGCTTGCATTTCACGGTATAATCATAGGCATGGTCATCATTGTCTTCAATGTGTATTTCAAGACACCTCTATAATACATATTTTCATAGAACAATACATTATTGTTTCCTCTGTGATGAACTCTCAAAGGAGCAGCAGCAGAACATGGCTGTACAATAAACAAACATCGTGGAATTTTAATCCAAACCGAATCCAAATGTGAGCCTGTGAGCCTAGTTTCTGGCACTGCAGATTCAGACTGAGCAGTAACCTTCTCAGGGAAAATGTATCTGGTTCTAAAGTTCACCAAAACAAGGTTTCTGAAATCATCTGATTTCAACCATCTTTGAAGTCTAAGAGACGGTTGTGAGCTCTCTCAGAAATAAAAAGTAGGCAGTAGTCTCACTGTATCTCATGTCAGTTCCAAGCTTAACCACAGAAGTGAAAACATATTTTATGTCAAATAGCAGAAATACTTACAAAAGCAATTAATGTCCCATGTTTTTCAATGAAACAAGCGATATGCTATGGATTCAGCTGCAATTAAGTTGATGTGCCTACTCACCAAGTTTGTACCACATGTCACGGATAGCGAAGCCAATCAAACGTCTCATATCTCCGTATCTAGGAAAAAAAAAAAAAAGAAATAGGAAAGGTATCTTTAGCATCATTTTACTACAAAATTAAAGACATAAGCTAAGTATAAGTTTTCGCTTACTTGTTCTGGATTTTGGTGTATTTTGCGTGGGAAAAGTTTTCTATCTGCAATGAATCTTGGGTAATAAAAGCCACAGCCAAATGAAAGTAGTTGTTCCACAGCTGTAAATTGAATATAAGGAAATTAGAACAGTTTTGAGGAAAGCAGGAATAATATTAAACTATGTATGATGCTTAATAATTTATGAAACCAAATGATGCAGCAACACGAGATTTTGCTATTATGCAAAGACGTAAATCATTAGTATTATGCTATTAGCAGAAAAGCAAGAAAGATGGATTTTAATAACCACTACTACACATTTGCTCTTAAGACACAGCAGCTGAATAACTACTGCTAAAAAAGATCCATACGAGATTCATTAGGTAAGAACATTAAACCATGAGCCAGTGAAACCAGTGAAAGGCATTACATGCCAGTGAATCTTAACACCCTAAAGGCACCCAACGTAACGACACACCATTCGACAACTACTTCAAAAGGATCTACCGCCATCAATCTTTGGATTCCAATTCAACAACGGTTTGCATGAAATCCCAGTAGATTGTTAAGAGCTCTTGACATGAAACAAGGGCAAAACACAGCCCTAAATAACTAGTACTGAGTCATGTACTCAAACTAGAAGAAAACCCCTCATATTTCTGGTGCACAACCCCTTGTTTCTGAAAGCAAATTACATGTTCTCCAGACAATCAAAGCAAAGTCCTTCTCTCACGTGCTAGAGAAGAGGTAAAAAAACCCAAACATCAGTAGGAAATACAATTCAAGGAAGTGAGTACTATTTCCAGAAGCTCCTAAGCAGTCAGCAACGGCTTTAGATGCTTCTTTTTAAAATGTAGCTGCACCTAAACTTATGGGTGGAAGGTATCAGCGAGATGGTAGAAAGGTAATAATAAATGTGTTCAGTGGTAATTTAAAGGATGGAAACAAAACATATATCATTACCACAGAACTCTTAATTTTGAATGGGGAAATACAACCTTAGGTTGGGAACCCACATTAAATAGCCAAGAAATGCAATGTTTCATCAAAAACTTCAGCTACCTCTGTCCTTTATAACCCAGAAAACTATCTTGTGCACAAATAACCAGGAAAAATAGACACCAACACACAAAAATATAGCCATTTCCTACAAGAAGTAAAATCCTCAGACATGCTCTATAATGTGGCAATCCTGACAATAAATTCATGTATTCCTCCCTTAGAGGCCAAAGCAAAGCCCTCGTTAGCAGCCTTCCTGCTTTAAGCACCATTGGGAGGGCTGGTCCTCTCTTTGGGTATTTACAGTCCCGAGAGCACAGTTATCCCTGGTGCAGACACCGACTCGAGCAGCATTTCCCTGGGGACAGCTCTGAATCTCTTACACATACGTTACACCCCTCAAAGATGCTCTGAATTTCTCCAAGCCAAAAACAGCCTTATCAAAAACCACATTAGAATACGAGCATTAGTAAGGCCAAAGCTTTTTCCCTGCCCTTGACACAAACATTTGATTTATGTTCAGATCTAATTTTTGAGAGTACTAATAGCACGTACTAATTCTGAGCATTTTTCCCCAGGAAAGATGTTACTTATGCCCTGAAATACCCTTTCCCCCCCACACCAAAGATTTCAAAAGATTAATTTGACCAATTTAGAGTTTTGGGTCTCTTGAGAAGCTGTATTTATTAATGTGTAGGGAATGTACTTTGCATATGTCAATTAGACCAGGAAAATTGATAATTTCTCATATTGTTCTAGATTATGGGGAGGAAAATGAAGCTTTATTACTACAGCTAATGGTCTATTTATTCACTTAAATCAAAGTTCAAATACCACCTTTGTCAGAGACACACCCTAAAGACTCCATATCCTTATTTATAAAATATGTTTACATTCCTCCCCAGTGGTGGCTGAAAAGATATGCTCCTTTGCATTTCAATAGCACATTCAAGTTAAAGACTTGCAAGGTTTTAAGTACCAAAACCAACTTTAAAACCCTGAGGCAAAGTAGTCTCTCCAAAGTAAAAAACAGCAAAAGCTGATAGAAAAAAAAGTTTAAAATGAAAATAAATATGCTTGTGAGACCTGGTTTGTTTTCTCTTAGGCCCACAATAGCATTATGGGATGTTGTGCATTTGAAGATGCAGTTAGCTGGGATGTGGCAGGGCTGTGTGAAGTGACAGAAGAGGACCAGAGCTCTCGTGCTCCTATGTGCAGGACACTCAGCTTTGCTGCCTGTTGACATGAGCTTCAGTGCTGAACTGTCACCCAGGGATACGGCGCTGGGAGACAAAGCCAGAGCTGAGAAGGGACCTTCTCTGTAATTAGCTCTCAATTATTCATTGCACGCTCCCACTGAGAGGCATCTGACAGCAAGAGCAGAGGCTGCTTTGTGTGTTGTGGTACTTCAGTACATGGTGGTGGAACTGGCAGAGCACAGTGGAGCCACCCAGACTGGGAAGGTTGGGGACCTGCCAGCACCCCTCTGGAGAAAGGCTAAAGAACGCAAAAGAAAAGGATCTCTCATTCTGTTTTTTTTCCAGAAAACACAAGGTGCCTTCCCCCTAGAAAATGTGACAGCTGCCTTATTGGAAAATGTGGAAGTAATTTAGTAAGAAATGCCTAGCCTCCTCCCAAAGAAGAGGAGATCTGGATGAGTTTGCAGGATAACTACCCAAAATGACCACTGCTGCCTCCTTCATACACACCTGCCTTTAGCTGCTGGGTTCTGCTACAGACCTCTTTGCTCAATTCTTTTGACAATGCAGGAGAAACACGAACTCTTCAGAAGACAGTTAAATTTCTGACAAATTATTGCAGATACTAACTGTACTCCAGCATTTCATAAAACAGACAAGATGATAGCTTTATTTTTTTTTTCTTAAAATACTACGGTGAAAGCAAGCTCAGCCCCATGACACCAGCAGACATAACACATTTCAGATAGATATGGGGTTCATTACTTGCATTTTGTAGCAAAATGGCACTTAGAAACTTCCTGTTTGTATGCATTAATTGCAAACTTTGTGTAGTTACCACAGCTATTGAGATGGCTCAGACAGAAATAACCTTTGAGATCCTTTAAACAGTGTTTTTAAGAAATGATCCATTGACTTCCAGGATATAGGACATTCTCAATATGTGATGATTTTACCTCACATGCTGGAATACATTTCTTCATCACTTCAAACTAAATCATTTAAAAGAAACACCTATTTTTTTACTATTTTTGTGAGCCTTTTAAGTTCAAACC
This sequence comes from Nycticryphes semicollaris, assembly GCA_013400055.1. NCBI lineage: Eukaryota > Metazoa > Chordata > Aves > Charadriiformes > Rostratulidae > Nycticryphes > Nycticryphes semicollaris. Next base: position 792,996 of record VXBJ01003175.1, on the reverse strand, counting down.
GTTTTAAACAAATGAATAGAAACTTGTGTTTTGATTATATCGCTTAACTGAATAATCACAGATACTGAAGTTCCATCACAAAGATGGCACACACGGCTTCGTCACGCCGGCTTAAAATTCCAACGTTCATGAAAATCACTCTGCGGTGTCTTTTAGAATATCACACTAGAAAAATACACATTGCTAAAGACAGGCATATGTGGAATATGAAGGCTACAATTTACCTTTACAAAATAGAAGTGTAATGAGAAACCCCAGAATTGTCCTATTTACCACAACTGAAATATGCTTCTCTTCCTCACTGAGGGTACCGTGAGCAGATATATTGCACAAAGCACAGAATCACACACAATTTTTGTTATAAATAAACCCAAGAAACCAGGGTGATTTTCAGGGAAAATTTTTTCAAAAATGCATTTTCCAATTTTTTCATAATTTTCTTTGTTCTTTAAGTCTCTTCTGAAGAGCCCATCCTCAGCCCATCCATCCTCAAATCTAGAATTTACAGGTTATTACGGCGTGTCTGTTCTGCTGTCCTGCAGAAGCCCAGCCACACAGCAGCCCCGCGGACGGGCTGTCTGATCGCCACATTCCAAACTGGCAAACCCTTAAAACCAGCGTCACTTGATACAAAACAGCACAACGGCCAACGTCTGGTGAACAAATCTGACATGGCAGCAATGGCTGTATTTCCAAAGCAAAATTGGCTTTATTAGTGGAAAGTAGAAAAGAAAACGAGCTCGCGTTACCCTACACCCCCTGCCGTCATGGTCTTCAAAAAAAACTTTAATCTCAGCCCTGCTTTCCTAACTTTTTTTTTCTGTATTCTTCTTGTATACCACTAATATATCTCCTTACACTACCCTTCATATGCTCATTCTGAATAAAAATTCTTCAACTATTATTATACTTTCCACAGTTGCAAACCTTCAATGACATGATTTACACTTCACTGAACTTTCTCTAGCTCTAAAGGCAGAACATAGATCTGGAAGGAAGGCTGAGAGGCAGCTAATGCTGCTCCATATCCCACGGCAAGATCTGCTAAACTGCTTCAGACAGATGGCTGTTGAATCCATTCTTCAGAATCTTTATGTGAGAAATATTTCCAAGCCTTTCAGATCATCTGTTTCAATACGCCACTGCGTTTATATCTATTATAAATGCAAGTCAATAACCTATTTCAGATAAAGAGACGGGAATAGAATATAAACTCCTAAATACCAAAGCTTTTTACCTATTCCATTAATTCCTACGGAAACTCCAAATTCCTATGTATTCAATTTTCACATTCCAGTTTAATTTCAGCACTGAAGCACGAGCATTACACAAGGCTCTTTCCCCATTTGCACTCAACAAGCTTAAGGTATCATGAATATTATAAGCCCTCGTTCATTTTTGCTTCATGGTTTATTTTTGGTCAATCACTTAATGAAAATTCACTCCCTTCTCTCCTGTAAAATTATTTGCTCTGGACCTAACAGCTTTGTCTTCTCAGCACAGTAGTAAATTCTCTGTCACAAATGCCTTTTAGCTAGTCCTTTCTTTCCTCTTCTAGGTTTTGCTGGAGAATACCCGCTGTGTGCACTCTCTAATCGTGGCTTCTTTTCCGAGACATAAAATCATGGAATGGCCCAGGCCAGAAGGGACCTCTAGGGACATCTGTCCCGACCTCCCCACAGTCAGCAGGGACACCCCCAACTAGACCAGGCTGCCCAGGGCCTCGTTGAGCCTCCTCTTGAATATCTCCAGGGAAGGGGCCTCAACCACCTCCCTGGGCAACCTGTTCCCATGTTCCACCACCCTCAGAGTAAAGAACCTATTCCCAATCTAAAACTGCTCTACTCCAGCTTGAAGCCCCTCATCCTGTCACTGCAGGCCTTTGGGAACAGAGCCTCCCCAGCCTTCCTGTAGGCCTCCTTCAGGCACTGAAAGGCTGCTCTTAGGTCTCCCTGGAGCCTCCTCTTCTCCAGGCTGAACAACCCCAGCTCCCTCAGCCTGTCCTCAAAGCAAAGGTGCTCCAACACCCTGCTCGTCTTTGTGGCCCTCCTCTGGACCAGCTCCATCAGGTCCATGTCCTTCCTATATTGAGGGCTCCAGACCTGCACACAGTACTCCAGGTGAGGTCTCACCAGAGCAAAACCACTTCCCTGGATCTGCTGGCAACACATCTTTTGATGCAGCCCAGGATGTGATTGGCCTTCTCAGCTGCAAGTGCCCACTGCCTGCTCATGTCCAGCTTCTTATCCATTAGCACCCCCAAGTCCCTTTCCTCAGGGCTGCTTTCTAATACCTCATCCCCTTGTCTGTATTGAGAGTGAGAATTCACATATATGTGAATACATCCAGCATGTAAACTCTGCGCACAAAACTTGGAAAAAAAAAACAACTAACCCATAGAAAACCACCTCCTCACCCAGCAGGCATATAACCTCAGACATCAAGTGACTTCAATTCCTGCTAAGAATAATGACTCTCAACCCAAACAGTAGCTCTTGCCCTTCCTGCCTGACCACTGCAACGACAAAAAGCAATGTCAAAGCACTGGAACTTAAAAAAGGGCTCTCTACATAAAGGGACTCCGTGCCCAAATTCATGACATATTAAGGCAGAAAATGTAAGAGACATCACTACTGTCTTGTGCACAGTTGTGCTATTTGTCTCTGAGGTATGAAACAGCTTCCTCATTGAACCTACAGTTCTAAGTTAATGCACCATTTTAAACTTCAAGATTGTAGCCACTGTTCATCAGATAAACCATGTCCTTTCACGGGTCCTAAATGATGCCACGTCTTTCCTTTCTGCCTGAAGCACATAACGAGTTGGAAAAGAATTTTGCTTTGGAAAGAAGAAAAAGGCCAGGAATTGTTTTTTCTCCACTTAACCACCTTCAACAGACCAGCAAAAATATCTTCATATCTTTTGTCTAGATTTAAACTCCCCTTTTTTACTTGCTCGATTACTTCCAAGTCAAGTCTACTTATTTTGTTTGGTTAGGTTGTCTGCTAGATGTTGTCATGCAATCACTCAGCCAAGTGAAAAATCCTTAAATCTACCTCACTGTGCTTTAAATTGCTTTTTAAAAAATTTTAAATTAAGACTTTTCTTCAACTAGTTGCTAATAATCAGATTTGAAAACACCTCCTACAAGCTGTATAAATCATTCACTTGTTGATAAAGAACTTGAAAATGCAACACTTTTTTTAAAAAACCTTCACTAATATCCATCTTTATTTTCCCCATCCCAATATATTACATTTCTGTAGTTGAAATTACTCTTAACCAGGAAGATTCAAATAGTTGTCTCTGGTTTAGCCTTCAAATTCTTAAGACATTGTTCTTGCTTCATATAGTTAGGAGTGACCTGAACTTTACTCATCTCTTTTGCTTTGAAACCAGACATCAGCAGTCCCCATAACCCCTGACAGGAGACTGGATTGCCTGAAGGCTGCTGTGTACTACATAACTGACCCTTCAATCCACAGTGCTTGGTTGGTGCTTTGGTTTTTTATTTAATGACAATCCTTTTGTCTCACAGAACCTCCATATGCAATAATTTTCTTCAGGTTTAGATCTGCAGTAGTCGTTTATGGAACACAGACATACCACACTTTTAAAAAGTTACATTACATTTAGATGCACAACTCCTATTACTTATCCACAGCAAGTGAAACAGCTGAACGTTATTTGTAAAACACATCCATCCAGCTCACTATAATCTCTGTCAGGTTTGGCAATAGCAGAAGGACATTTCAAGATCACATTTATTTGTCTGGAATTTGAAAAAAGAGCCCACTGTGAAGAGCTGAGGTTAAGCTGCACTCTGTGGGATGCCATTGCCTCAACTGTGATGTTAGGAAGGACATCTTAGATTTACTGTAATCAGTATCCATCCTGCTGACAGTCAGAAGGGACTTACTGGTGCGTACTGGGGCTTTATCTCCCACATACTCGTCTCCTCCTGTGGTGACTGGAGGAGCCAACCAACATGCAGATGGGATCGCCTGGGCTGCCCTTCTCTGTGGGGCTGGCTATGGGAATGCACAGGCCACATGGTTATCAGCCTGTAGCTCACAAATCAAAACAGCAAAAGCAAGTTTTCTGTCCCAGGAAATTATTTTTCTATATGCACACAAACAGAAATACAAATATAGCTACACAGAAAGATTTCAAACTGGTTAAAAGTTTTGAATGCACTTCAACAACACTGACCATTGCCCATTTTCCCCCACCGGGAGTTTTGTTGCATGGTAACAATAATTATCATAGAATGGTTAGGGTTGGAAGGGACATTAAAGATCATCAAGTTCCAACCCCCCTGCCCTGGGCAGGGACACCTCCCACCAGACCAGGTTGCTCAAAGCCCCATCCAGCCTGGCCTTGAACCCCTCCAGGGATGGGGCAGCCACAGCTTCTCTGGGCAACCTGGGCCAGGGTCTCACCACCCTCACAGCAAAGAATCTCTTTCTGGTATCTCATCTAAACCTCCCCTCTTCCAATTTAAAGCCATTACCCCTTGTCCTGCCATCACACTTCCTGCAAAGAGTCCCTCTCTCCAGCTCTCCTGTAGGCTCCCTTCATTGAATAGTTTGAAGTAAATACTAAAGAAATAAGATACCAGCTTTTGTTTCCACCTACTGCCTTACTGCATGGTTTTTGGCAATGACTACATTCCCTATGGAACATGAATGTATTGCTGATTTTCATTAAAACAAATGTTTCTCCAAAACTCCTACATTTCTTGTATATACAGGCAGCTCAAAGAAATCTCGAAGATTTGCTCTCTTTTGAAGTAATCTGCATCTCAAAGTTTTGCTTTAGTTTCTCATCACTATTCTGTATCCAAAAAGCCTAACAATGCAGCACTGGAGAAATAATAATGGAAGTAAGCATCACACAAAGGGGTTTTTTTGCAAAGCACCTGCTAATACAAAAGCTCCTTCACGGTATTAGCCTGTTGGTACCTTATTTGCTAACATAAGAACATACAAGCACCACACCAGCTGCACAAAGGAGTGCTTGTTTGTTTAGTATCTAAAAATACTCCAGAACAACTGAAGAAAACCAAATATTAAATCTAAAAAGAATAACAGCCCCAGAGGCTGAAACTGGAAAGTGGGTAGTATGTGTATGGGTACAGCAGTATGTGTAAAGTATAGAAGTTTCTTATTTACTTTGAGTTAACCACTGCTCACATTTGCTTACAACCAAGATATATTGAGATATATATTTATATGTATGTGTGTGTATATATATATATAAAAATATTCTCTCTCTCTTTTCTTGTCATTTGCTCATTTTTTAACACTGCAGAAAAATTTTCTTCAACTACAGCAGATGACTTTGGTATCCATGCTGTCAGAGAATGCTGTCAGAGAACAATGCACTTAAGTGCAATCCACATGAAAAATTACACCTCCAGGCCCAAACCTTCCCCAACCAGAAAGGACAGAACAAAGACATGGATTTACACTGCAGAGTAGGAAGATTTCAGCTATGACTTCAAAAGACTAATTATTTATTAGAAAAGTTATTCCTCCTTGCCTATTTCCACTCTTTGTTCCTGTCCATGTCGTCTCAATGTTTTACAGCATTTTAAGAAAATTTTGTAACTTTAAGGATAATACAGCACCTTAGGAAAGGTACAGACTAATCCGTTACCATAAAAGGCTCTAGAACAGTTAAAATTCTTGTTAGAAATTATTTGGATCAAGCTGATCCTCAGAAAAGGAAGAAGGTCCACTAAAGGACCTCTCAAGTTTCTCATTTTACTTAACATTTTTAGTTTGAAATGCTTCTCTATATTCAAGTTTTCAGTTGTAAGACTGATTTGTTGATATTTCTCTTTTCAAAAAATGTAAATATGAAAAACACTAAAAGCATCTTTAAAACATTTACATTTTCAGCTATCAACGAAGTGAATATATATAAATAGTAGTGGGAAATAAAGTCTAGGTTGGTTTTTTTTTAGTTAAGAAAATCAGAAAATACGCTTTGCATTCTTAAGATCATCTACAGTCCAGGAGCAGCTTTTTAAAGAGGTATATGTAAGGTACTGTTAGAGGGTTTTCAGAATTCTTATTCTGGGAAGAAAAGCATGATATCCCTCTGACTTGTACTTTTAAGTCTCTTGTGAAAACTATAAGGGTACTACAATTCCTTAGATGGAACTACTTATTTATTGTAACGTTGTTTCGCTTACTCAAAGCCTCCAGGTATTTGACAAGTCATGAATAAAAGCGCAAGCATTAAGACATTCCCTTGAAGTACAAGGTTCAGTGATGAACTACAACATCCCCAGCTGGCTGATAACATGCTGGAAAGCACAGAATTGCCACAGGAAACTTATTTGAAATAAAAGTTGCAGGTTTAAATGGCAGCTTTACCATTTGCAAGAGGTGTACAATTGAAGTGTACAACTTAATAACATTTTGACAGACAGAGCCTTTATTGGAGCTGGCGTGGTTTCAGTAGCCTGCACACACAGATGTTCACCACATCTATTTTATTTGCTTTTAAAAACGATCAAGTGTTCTAGAAATAGCAAGTTACAAATTGGTTGGTAATAAATTGAAACAGCTTAAGAGATGTTGTGTATTAAATATGTGAAGGATTTGAGAGTTTACAGCAGACATTTACTAAAAAGAAATCTGAAGTTTGTCAGATGAAGCATCATTCCCTAGGATTCAAAAATCTTACTTAACAGAAAGCATGTACACGTTTGTAAAGTCACACCTTTTAATGGTACAACTTTTTTAATTAAATAACTGAGGAAAAGGCTCTACATTTCATACTTGGAGGCCACTGTAACTGAGGATGAACTGAATGTTTTACCTTTCCTTTTACTATTGTATTTTAAACTCTTCCTGTGTAACCAAGGACATGACAGCTCCGTGGCTGTATGTGACCGAGGGTTTTATGTTAAGGACCAAAGGACCAATATCCAAACAGTTTCTTGCAAAGTAATCCTAAACCGTTCGTGTGCAGTAGGGCAGAATCATTTAAGAGAGGCCGCAAGTTGCAAGCTCAACCACAAGATATAAATCCCAAGAAATCAAGAAAGCTGAGCCCTGAACGGTCTCTGTACTTCATGGTTAGGGTCCCTAAGTTATTATCTAAGCAACAGATCAGATCTTTTCTATCAGGAAGTATTTTTGAGATTAAAACACTGACTCTGCAGTTAACTGCAGTTAATATGAAGAATAAAATAGAGTAATTTTTCATACTATACTTTGTGAGTGTGTTTTCTACCTAATAGCACTCACTATAATCAGGCAGCATTTAGTGAGAAATCCTGATTCTAAAACTATATTCATATTTTAGTAACCATTTAATGAATGTGAAAACTGCAGACATTTTCACTTTCATCTGAAGCAAGCCAAACACATGGCAAGATGGATGACCAAATAGTTATGTTACAAAGAAAGCTATAGAGGAAATTAAAAAAAAAAAAAAACAAAACAAACAAACAAAAAAAAACAAAAACCCTAAACCAAAATTTTAAATTATTTCATAAAGAACTGCTAAAAATAAAGGAAAATAAATAAATACAGATAGACTTAATCAGGGAAGACCAAAAGTTAAAAAAATTAAATTTCTAAATGCTAAATACTGTAGGAATCAAAGTTAAGCTCTTTCTGCCCTACATACATAGGAGTGACATTGGCCAGGCTCTGTGCATTCCATCAAAGATGTTCTTTCTGAATGCACTTGGCTGGCTAAAAAAAAGTTCTCACCAGCTCTGAGAGAATCCCAGCACAAACCACTGTTTTAGTGCCTTGTCATAAATAATCAAATTATGATTTTCATGTCATACCAAAGGTGGCCTGATCCTGCCACACTCAAATCAACAGGCATTTTCATACTGGCATAAAGTACCAGAAGGGGCTCTAACAGACCAGAATGATCCTACCTGCACGTACTACTTTGACTCAGATAAAAAGTCTAAATACTTACTTGGACTTCAAAATTCATATTCTCCAGAAATTTCTGGTTCATTGTCTCTGCAAATTTGTTGATGGCTCTCAAGAACACCCTAAAAAAGAAAAGCAATGATACAGGTAAATGAATGCTATCTTTGGGGATCTACTCCAACTGGGGTGATACTGATCGAAACAATTAAACACTGAACCTACTAGAAGAACCGAAGTTCACACAGACATGAACATAACAGATGAGAGTCTGTGCAATGGCATGTTATTTCTAGTCTGTTATACATAAAAAACATTTAGACACGCAATTGTCCAAGTTTCTTGAAAAATTCAGTCAACAGAATTTCTTTTCCTCTGCTGCACACTGCATTGTGTTCTTGAGAAAACATAGACAACAATTATTTCAAAACCAGTTTTATCTTCTATGTGACAAAACTGAATCATTTTTACAACAGTGTTGCTGCCTCCACCTGGGTGTGACAGCTGAAAGAGTTCCTGTACTGACATTATTACTTAGGAGCTGCCACTGCATTTTCCCAATTCAAGAACACTACGTGCAGCTTTTCTGGCTTCTTACAGGTGGGGAGGTGACGATGAAGCCTCTGCTCATTTTCCTCCTCAGGTTGATCATAAAAATACATTCAAAACTGAATTAATAGACAGTTATTTCTTTCAAGAGGAAGACTGTGAATATTATCCTTCCTGCTTGAAAAGCAGCACTTCTTTATACTTGTTATTCACGCGGCAAGTTTAAGTCACATTTCTAAAGCTAATTTCTTTCTATCTTTCCAGCACACTACATTGTAAAACAAAAATCAATTCTATCTCCAAATATTTATAAAGTTTATTTAAATAATTCCATTTCATTCAATTTACAGGCTTGAAAACAAGTGATGCATTTTCCTTTACTGCATAGGTAAAATTTTTAAATGTTTTAAGTTGAAATATTTCTGTAGGAAAAACCACTTCACCCTAAAAGAGGTGAACACAAGGGAAAAAAAATCCTAAGTGTTCCGATGCAATGACTGAGCATCAACTAGCTATTACCAATCAGGAGAAAGATCTACAGGTTCACAAACCCCCCATCATCGTCATGTTTAGCAGCATCAGAAAAAGCCCTAATTCACTAAGCAGAATTATTAGCAAAGATTATGAGATTACAGGATATCTATGTGTTACTGTCAAAGGAATGTTATCTCCCTGTGTTGGATTCTGTGTGGTGTTCTGGGCTCTCATCTCAAAGAGACAAACAAATACAAAAATTAAAAAAGAGAGAAGAAACCAAGCAAATAAATGTGATAAAGCAGTGATCCAACACATTTAATGGGTTGTGTCTGAAACAGGGGTCCTTTAGTGAGGGGACACCATGTGGCTGAGGGACACGGTAGAACCTATAAAATCAAAACTGGATGGAAGTGGGAGAATTTCTTTTCGCTGTTTCTCACACAAGCACTGGAAAGTGCTAAACAAAAACAGAACGCACATTCAAAGTAAGCAAGAGATATTGCTGCTAGTCTGGCTTAGCTCTGCAACTTGTTTCTACAGGATACTGGGAACACCTGAATTTTATACTGGCACCAAAGTGATAAGACACATCACAGCCAACAGCAAAGGGAGGAGTACTAAATGTCATTGCTCACTGGAGGCTGGGAGAACACATCCAACGGTGTTACTTCTTTCCCAGCTCTGCTGTTATACTGTTCCCTCGGCAGCCCTTTATGAGCCACTACCAGAAACAGAACAGTCAGTGAAATGAATTTTGGCCTCATCTCCAAAAAAAAAAATAAATAAATAAATTTGCAAGGACTAAATCTGGTTTCTTAATGAGGGAGGTAAAACTAAAGTTCAGCTTTTGGCAGCCTTCTGACCGGGAATCCTATTTAAGTAGTAAGCAATAGTGCAAAGGAGCACACCACCTCATTACGGCACTGACTTCACTGGCTGCACTGAAATCTTTTGTTACGGTTATGGCTTTCCACAAGGAAAAAAATTATTTGTGAAAACCTAAAGAACATTTTCTTCCCAGCCATGTACCATTCCTCTGTAATCACCACTGCTGTAGAGTCACAGAACTGCCCCGTACCCACTGCAATTCTGACCTCAGTTGCTCTGAACAGGCTGTTGTAACTCTCTTTTTGGCCTTTTATGCGATCAACTCTTACTCTGGAAAATGTGATTTCCTCTGCAAGCTGCCCCACAAGAAAATCAACACATCTTTCCTTAATGATTCACTCACACGGGTGCATTTATCTCTGCAAAACTGCCTGAAGGAACGGTCTACTTTAGACAGCACAAACAAAATACCCAACAAGGCAGGATCAGCCATCACACCTCGCTCTGTCTCTCAGTATCCTCATTACTCTAATGAGTACGAGTTTTGGGTCGAGGCCTTTGTAGCATCATGTCTTTTCTGTACAACTACACCACTCTAGATTCTCCTACGATTTACAAAGTATTTATCTCTGGCCAATTCACATCATCAAGTGGTTTAGCTCCAGCTGCACAGAGAGTAGCATTTCCCTTCCCTCAAAAAGACTTTTATTGGGGTAGAAAGGGCTGTCCTCCATTTTTGAGATTTTCTTTAAAATTTCCCAGCTTCCGTGTATTTACTCACTCCAGCACCAGGTGAAATGTGTCACCCAATATCCTTTTGGGCAGCATCTGGTCAGGTGCTGATAATTTGGCTTACATTAAAAAAATCCTGCACTTTAACACACTGTCTTTTAGCACAAAAATATCATGCAAGACACAGAAGAAATAATCATAACTTAAAGACGCATGAAATTTATTAGTGCAAATCTATATGGTAATAGGGACATATTTCTCATGTGTTGTATTTTAACATTTCTGTGAAAAGCTAGTGGGTTAATGTTAGCCATACGTAAAAAGCCTCAAGGACACTTGAGAAATACTGAGGTACTTAATGTCCAGTAAAAATTAATGACAATATTTCAAATACTTAGGGGACTCTATACAATGCAGTGATATGTAAGCTATCTGCTGTGAACATTCCTTTCACTCTCACAGATATTTTTATCTGACATGCTGGAATGACACATTTGCAGGCAGCATGCAATACTTGCAGGCTGTCAAGTTCCAAATATTTTCGTGCACTTGTATTTTGCCTAAAGGGTGTATCTATTTCTGTCATTGGAAGTCACTAAGGCTGTAGGTTTGAATTCTATTCCTGGCTCCTGCCAATGCCATACTGTCCTACCTCAAAGACTGCACTTCTATATGCCCTGGTCTCTCCTTTCACCAAAAGGGGTTAATTAATAAATTAACCAGCCAGAAGTACGACGCTATGCAGATACTAATAAAACCCTTTGAGATTTTCATTAAAAAAAAGATAAACTATAAATTATCACTGAGAAATTATTCCTATTTAAAGAACTAAACATTGCGCCAAGAGTAGAGAGCTAAAGTCATTCCTTACTTGATTATTCATAACATCAGTTATTAATTATAACTGACACAATGGAGAAGACACAGCTAGGAAAGAGGTGGTAAAACGTGTGCCCTCAGCAGGCCAGAAAATCACCACAGGTACTGTCTGACTTCAGAAGAAGTTAGTTATTGAGAAAAAAATACTGAGAGGGATTACCTTGTCCCAGTGTACCACAACTTATTTGCCCCTGCTTCTGCGGCAGATCACTGGAGCTCACCTTCTCTGAACCTGGGGGCCGTTGCTCAGTTTTGTTTTGCAAGTTTACACTGATCAAGCCTGACCAAAGGACTGGGTCTTCATTTCTCACACACATCATGTCATAAGGTGTTTTTTCTGCTTAACCTTCTCCTCTTGTCACATTCTGCCTTAATTTTAATCATCACAAAGGGCTACAAATATGTTCTTTCGGGTGTTCATGATAACTTTTCTACACTTACTTAATATAGAATTAATTTTGCATCAGTTTAAATAATTGTGATCTAAACCCACTAAAGTTCATTTACCCATAGCAATCCCCATACTTCCTGAGTTTATGGTGATTGATGTTTCAGATTTACAGTTTATACCATTCTCTTAGGCCCGAAGATTTACAGATGATCTTCAAAAGGCCAGAATCTCTGGACTTCATCTGTGTATAAGAAGGCAAGGGTTTGGTTTAGGACAGTAACAGAATGGCCTTGGTTCAACCGCTGCCATCTCCTTTACCTTTCTAAATTTCCTGCTCTTTCTGCTTTGCCTAATTGTATTGTCAGAGAAATTTCTGCCAAATTTCTGCTTGAAAGGCCAGTGAGTAGGATCCTCTGCAACCATACTTAGAACAAATAGTTAGATGGACATTCCAAATCGGGACAGAACAGTACTGTAAGTAACGTACGTAAATAATTTAAGACCAACAAAGCTGAACACTAAGTCATCCTAAAATGAAAATTTGATTTCAAATCTATTCTCCCTCAAACAAAATAGAACAGAGGGGCTGGGGTGGCACAAAGAAATATGTATTCGTAAATATGTTGTTAATCCAAGTAGAATGTCAAGGCTATTCCTTAGAAGTTGATTAGTCTCTGTTTAACAGTAAAATAGGTCTGCACGGTGTCCTTGCTTTTGAAGTGCAAATAGATGATAAACCTAAAATATAGATCTGGAACTTCAAGTTATTTTTAGCAAACAAGTTAGAATTAGTGCATCAACTCCCTGCAACATAAAAAAAAAAGTGATGATTACAGTAAAACAAAACAAACTCCAAAAAACTTAAATTGGCATTGCCTGCAGTTTTACCAAAGCTGCCCCTTTTCTACACCCAGTTTCAGACACAGAATAGTTCTGGGTCCACAACATCATTTCGGGAAAGGTACCTATATCAGGGACAGAATTAGAAACCTTCCTGAAAATCATGAATTGACCTTTCCTTAGACTCTTACACGTGAATTCTATTAAAGCAGTGGTCCAACAGCAGTGAGATGCACTTCAACTTCTTTTCAAGTTCAAAAGACTAAAATCTAGGAGCTGACTCCTTCAACTTTGAGATGAGCATTCCAAACACTGCGGTGAAGGCTGAATTCATTCACTTAGGCATTTATGAGCATCAACTCAAACTCACATTTGCTTCTAGAGCTGCAATTGCATGTCTTCTAGAGCTGCAATCCCACTAATGTAATGACAGGTGGAAAAAATTCATCAAGTCCAAATTTCTACTGGATGATGAGACACAGAAAATAGAGATAAGCTTTAAAAGATACCTATTTCCTCTGTTGTTGCACAAGTTTTTACTGAAACAAATCATTAGGATGCTGGAGTATATGGTTTTTTTTAAATCACATGTGAAAACCAATGAAGACATGGACAGTTTCTAAAACTCAAAACTTCTTCCCACAAACCCCAAATGCTTTTCCTTCAGAGAATTTGCTCCAAAAATTAAAGGTTTTACACTAACTTCAGTTCAGCAAGTGGGGTTTGATTGGTTTTTTTTTTTTTTGCAAACCCAAAAGCCTGATCAATCAGCACTTTCACTAGTAGACCCTCTACTTGGGCAGTTGAGGAGTACAAGGGGAGTTCTTCCAAAGCCTAGGAGATGCAATGACTATTACTTTAAAGACTGTTCCGAGTTGTGATAAATATAGCCTTGCCAGTATGCCAAATATATGAACTCTAGAGTAGATACTAGGAGAGCTGAAATAATTTCTATTGACTTGACAGCAGCATCCTCAAAATGCTTCACAGAAGACACCTGATCGGTATTTTAACATGAAGCAAGGACAATGGAAAAAGAGCTGAAATCAACTGATTCTCTTATAGGCTTCTGTCACCTTTCTTCTTCCTTCCTGTGTGCAAAGCTAGAAGGTAGCGTGGTACATAAAGAGATTATCAGAGTAAGTCAGATCCAATCCCAAATGCTGATCATTGTCAATGACCAAAACACCGATCAGCAATTATAAACTAAACCTGGAAGATATGAAATACAAAGAGAGACCAGACAAACAGTCAGTGTGACAGGAGAGATTAAAAATAAACATTTACCATTTCAGTGACCATAACAGAGCAGCAGGAGAAAGCCTGAGAAAACAGGTGAAAAGATAATAATAAAAATCTTTACAAAGTAACAGCAGAAACCATGTCCTTACAATTTGGCAAGCTATCATTGATTTAGGAATGAAGAGCAATGCAAGATGGAAATGCTATTTAAAAAGCTTGTAGCTATGTGAAACCTAGTTATTAAGAGCAAAATAATGGCAACACTCAGGAAGCAATCCACTTCCATGGTAACTGGGAAAATGGGGCCAGTGATGCAAAGAAAGTAGTATGATTAATCATATTTCTCCCCTGTGTCAACTCAGTATCATTACAGACTGAAGAATATTTTTTTTGTACCATTCACATTGAATACTAATGGTAAAGCTATTGTCATTTTCCTAAATTCTTCTTCAATGTATGTCCAGAGAATCTATGCAAATAGCATGGTCAGAAAATAACTGCTTAAAAACACCCGCTCTCCACCTTCTCCCGTCTCAGTTATAGATCATTTGCTATGTACATTTCATTTACTTTATTAGTATTATTTGAATGTTTACCTTGAATGGCTATGGCAAGCACATAAAGCTCACAGATGCTGTAACGTATCAGAGATAATAGGACAGCAATACAAAAGCAGCACCTACAGAAAAACAAGGAGGAGTAATCGCTCCGATGCTCTAGAGGTGAAGTTTCCATTTGAGATCTTTTGACTTTGCCTACAGTCTCTTTGTGGCTTTCCCTTCAGCAGCTCCTCACAGCTCGTTTAGGATTGCTTATCAAAATACACTTTCAAACCTGCTTATTAGGTACACATTCATATCCAATTCTTCTGAAAATATGTTTAGAAGGTTTTAGGGAACTTCATAGCTTGAAATCTAAGCATACAAAAAGCTTTCATAACAGACTCTGATATAAGTAACTTAGTTTGAAAGGCATTCCCAGTAATTTTCCTTATATTGTACCTTCTGACTTCAATCTCCTTTTTCAGGTATTCCAGCTAATTGTTTGCAGAACAGAAATATTTTAAATTAAAAAAAAAAAATAAAATAAAAGCCACATGATTTTTGGTGCTGGATCAAGCCTGGAAGTAAGATACAAAACTGAAAGCCACCTAATATACATGAATGTAATTGCTTAACGTGGTTATATCAGGATGTCATACACTAATAAAAACTTGTGTGGCCTTTCCTTGTGAAAGATTTTGAATTGATCTTTGTGAAATTACTTCTCTGTTCTTCCAATGATTTTTATTTTTCTCCCACTGGCATTAATTGACCCTTACTGTAATTTTTGTACCCATCACGTAGTCCTTGTTTCCATCTACCTAAAAATGGTGCAGAGGTGACACTTTGGTGAGCATGTTTTCACGGATGTTTCTAGGGCTTATTTCTAGAAATGTGTGTATTATTTCACATGTCAAAGGATTAAAACTGGAGAATTACACAAAACTAACAGATAACTCTGTGGACAAAATTTCCTGACTTCTAGGGAAGCCTAGCTTTTTCTGAAGGCAAGAAGATGATCTGTAGTTACAGGTACAGACAACTCTGCATCTGTCTCTTCTCCGATTGCTGCTCACTTGTGATTACTGCTTCACAGCCCAAAGCACATCAGTACAGCAGAAGCTGCACCGCATCAGGAGATCACGTCTTTGCACAAGTTCCTGATGTAGAAAATACATAATACACCAGCAGGGTTATTTTGTGATGTTGCTGTTCAAAAATATGCAAATAAATGTTCAAAGTAATGTTAAATATGAGAGAATGGTAGATATTTAGTTTCTTGAAAATGTCTTAAGATATGAAGTGCTGGCCAATTCCTAATCAGAAAGGGGAAGACAGAAAGGTCTCTCAATAGCATTTACAACACCTGATGATGATTATGAATACTGAATTGTTATTTTCATTTTTTTTTTCCACAGGGACGTTTTTACAACAGTTTAGGTGGGTAATCTCTTCGTTATTTATTTACTCATTTGCATGTATGTTCTACAGAGTAGAAAATACCACTCGGTGTCTTAATCCCCAAATGCTTTACTGAAATTAAAATACCTGAAAACATACAAAAGTATTTTATAACAGGCAACACAGACAGCAAAGAACCTTAGAGATCTCTATACTCAAGTCAAAAGTTTTATCTGGAAAAATAACAGTTTATCTTAACATCTCTCTGAAAACATCAAACCAACAAGTTGTTTCTCTGTTTTTAGTTCAGGAGACCTCATACTCCAGAAGCAGGAGCATCCTAGAAGTCGGTACCAAGAGAGATGAGATATTCCACAGTGGGAGTGGGAAAGGGGTAACTCACAGCTTGTCTCCTCTCTGCCCTTTGGATAGAAGATGAACCGCCAGCAGTAAGAAGGCACCAGGCACCTATTGTGCCCCACCACCAGCGCACGCAACAGCCTCTCTTGCTGGGTGGATGATGTGCTGCACTCACCGTGTAATTAAGGGCTTAGATACTTGGTAAGCAAATAATTACACAACAGGGGTAACAATGAGCAACACGGAGAGTCAGTGCAGAATAAGCATCTTACAGTATTTGGTGTGAGAAAGATGCAAGTGACTGAAAAGTAGGGTTGCATCAGGCACAACCAGACTCAAACACCTACAGGTGGAAGAGCTGGTGTCTGCCAGGCTTGTAACTGACAGCAGAGCATTAAATGACTCAGTGAGACACATCAGCCACAGCAGGAAGGTAACTCTCCATGAAAGTAAATTTACAACCCACAGTGAGACACTGCCTCTTCTCTTTATCGCCTTACTCCGTTTTCCCAGGACTAACTTTATACTATTTGCCCAAGTATTGACTTTTGTAGGGACTGAGAAAGACAACTAGGAAACAGAGTTACCTCGATTTAATGGACAGGAGATACAAATCTGAGAAGACCAAGACACTGTGTACCAAATACCCCAGCAAGAAAAACAATAAAGAAATGCATGAAAAGCCCTTTGCCTCCGACAGAGATTTTATATTAACAGGGAAATTGCATTTCAGCACAGATGCTTTTAGTCTCACAGCAAAAGCAAACTGTCCAAGGACACATCTTATTACTATATGTGATTAAAGCAATGGTGGAACAGTACGAACTGTTTGAACTTGTTATAATACTTCATTTACTCTTTTGTGTATGTCTGCATAAAAGACTATTATCATTAGACATTTATAGCTGTTGCTTAAAACACTTTTTCCTGTATTACAACTACAAAGTTCTGTAATATGCCATAAGCATATGGTAAATCCAGTCTGGACCCTGAAATTCAAGCCCTTAACAACTGCATTTCTGTCATGTATGCTTAGGCCAGCAAGGAGTTGCCAGAGGAAAATGAGATCAAAGGAAGGAGTTACTCGTACACAACAGACCATCCTGAATTCTCTCTTATTTGTGCAAAATACACTGCAACACCCTCATCCAACCTCAGTTACATAAATTAATCTTAACTCCCAATACATCTTTGAAAAACAAGAGTCACGCTAACATGAACTGCTGCCTCCCTCTTCCCCCTTAGGAATAAGTAAATAAATGTCCCTTTTTATTCTCTGCAAGACAATAGTGAGCCAGGCAATGTTTTAAGCAAACTGTTAAAACATAGTTGGGGAGCATAAATCTGAGTTTTCTTCTACATTTCCTATGAGAGCAGAACCACTTCATATTAATAACCAAAGAACTAAAGCAAAGAACGATTTTTTTATTAAGTTTGAATAATTAAAACGGTATTCTTGACTTCAAAATCTCATTACAATTGTTATAAATTGAGTACCAGATGATAGAATCAGCTGGAGTAAGGGACAGTGCACACTCTTACAAAATGAAATTGCACACCTTGTGTATAGTCACATCCAACAATGCCTGTGAATAGTCACAGTACCCCCTGACATCAATACATGTATCAGAGCATTAAACATTTCTAAAGCATGAAAAGATGACAAGCTTTAATGTCAACCAACAGACAGGTACAAGTCTGAGTAGTAGTTCTAATATTTCATTTCATTTGGAGTTTTTCTCCCTTCCAACTTGAGATACTCTATGATTCTATGAAATTTACTAAGTTGGTAGTAGCAATAGGGTTTGCAGCATCTCTCCCATAATCCCTTAAGCTTCTTGCTTGGATAAGGCATGTTTCCCTATTTTCTGCAAACTGTTTTCAGTTTCCCTTCCCTCCTGAACTATTCTAATACCATTCTTGAACCATACACTTGAATTGTGACTGCCAGCTCTTCAGGTTTTCTCTTTGGAAAATGTAAAAGAAAATGCAGTCCAACAGCCACCGCGTTTTGTTATGTGGGCTTGTTACTTAAGCAGTGGGACTACAACTCCAAAAATGCCATCCCCTCCTAAACACACAGAGTAGTGGTTTATCACCGTTCAGAGGACAACACTATAAGCAGCTGCTATTTCTGAAAACAATTTTTCTCTTGAAAGGTAGAGCTGTTTAGGAATGTATACATGTATAATGGACAAAGCATGTTTTTCAGAAGTCACCTTTAACAGAGCCATTCACAGATCATCTACCAAAAAAAATCCAGGTCTGATGTCCCTCCTGTCCCTTGCTAGGTGACAAACAGAAATTTATTCTGCCACATTTTGCTGGCTGGCCAGGACCTAATGATACCGACAGAATCTATAATTGCTGGCCATCTGAGAAATTGTGAGGCACTTGGGGGGTGCAGGTGGCACTGATCTGAAGCCATAATGAGAATTTGCTGAATTAATAACGCTGCCACAACATGCGAGCTACATGAGAACCCAGTCTTGAGGGTGTTACAAAGCAGTTCATCAGCAAACAGGCAGCTATTTTTAGTATGTATAATGAAAGAAAATTGGCCATGTTTCCAGCTGTTTTGCCAAATACCTGCAGCGCTAAACCTTTCAAGTTAGACTTAAAAAGGGCTGGGGAACATTTGACTCCGACAGATGTCTGCAAACACACAGATATACAGGTAATGAAAACATATTTTAGAAAAAGCTTAACTACTGGTGCTAGAAAATACCCTACAGTCTTATCTCACATGAGTTTTTCAGCAAATAGGGCCAGACCTTGAAACACACTGGTGAAAAATTGATTCCTTTTATTTATAAACAACTAAGTATATTGTCAGCAAGGATCAAAAATCAACTCAAAGGGACACACAAACAAAGAAAGAGCTTACTAAGTGACTTCAGACTGGACACTAACCCAAACTGATTCCAGGTATTAATTACGATAAGATCAAGTACTTTCAAACTCTATCTAAGCAATTAGTGTTTCAAAGCCCAGAGGAACAGAAGGAAGGGATGGGAATATTTCCCTTGGGTTGCTAACCCCCTCCTAAGCATTTCTTTTACTCAGCAAATCTGACTCTCTACGCACTTCCTGATGACAATAAGGTATGGGAATTTCCTGGGAGGAATTATGTACCTCAATTAAAATTATGAACAGCTGAGAGATAAGCAGAGTGTAGGATATTACCTAAACCATCAAAGCACTTCCCCACAAATGCCATGTACCTAGGAATTACTGCTTTTAATAACCTAATAGCCAAAAGTCTAACTATCAAAAGTGGAATAAAGTGCCCATACAAGCAGTAGCAGCTAGTAAGAAGTGTGCAGTAAGCAACCTTGATTGGAATAAAAGTTAATTAAATCTACCATGTGGGACCACAAAAATATCTCAGATATTATATCCACATGACCTCAGTGAGGATTTTACCATGTCCCAAAGTGTTCTGCTCCATCTAGCATGTCACACAGAAGTCTTCTTCCCAACTTGCTTTAACAGAAGAAGGGAGAAAGACAGACAGACAGGAAGACAGAAAGAAAGGGGGAAAAAGGAAAGTAAGAGTAGTAACTCATTCCCCTTTTTAATTCTCAGTTGCTAACAGAATACTGCCAGTCCAGGGGGACCAGTACACAGCCTCTGCCTCTTTCAAATGGGCTCTGAGGGTCAGACCACACTTTGAGAGCAAACAGCACATAATTTATAATAGTGATTTTAAAGTAATTTGAGTTAATCATTCCATCCTGATACAGGCAAAGCTTGACTAAGTAAGTTTAGTCAATTAAGCTTCTATTTATATTCTTTGAACTCTCCTACCACAGTTTCTTCTGGATATGAATGTGTGCATTCTCCCTCCCTTTGAACCTTGTAAAGAAGTCATTCTCTGATTCTTTTCCTTTTATCTATGCCAGACATCTAACATTTAGTAGAAATATCCCTGATATCATACATGCACTGTTTGTTTTTCTGTAGAACGAGTAATTAGTCTCCTGCTCATTAGGAATACCTTACTCACAAACCGGCCCAAACTTGCGGTACTAATTACTCTCTTCCCTGTCTTCTGCCTCTAAGGCAGTGTACTCTGATTTTACACTCCTCTGCTGCAGTATATCCTGCAGCAAAACTCCTCCAATGCCCACTGTCCCTGCCAGTTTCAAAATATAAGAGAGCAGCTGGGGCAGCTTGTCAGGCTTTGCTGGATGCTATAGGGACAACGTGCCAACTCCATTCTGCCATTAGCTGGGTTCCACGATACACAGGCCTTACAGCCTCTAAGTAATAGTTTTGCAAATTCCAAAAAGGGAGACTCAAGGTAAAATATCTCCTTCAGGGCGTAAATAGGCCTGCATGTAGCCTCCTGCTTAGAACAGGTAAATTAAAAATGCAAAACCTTAGCTCTGCTAATGCTTTTTGTGAGTTTCAATTTATTTTCCTCTCTTGTTGTTATTATAAGAACCCAGCCTGATCCCCTGTGACTTTTGCTCTGCTACTTCCCTGGTTTGGAGTAAAGCACGTTAGTAAGACAAATCTAGACAACTAAATTAGTCCTCTGTTTATTTCACAGAACACCCACCCTCCTCAACAAAACCAACCAAATAAAAAAAACCCAAACAACCCCAAATCTTTATAAAGACTGATAACAGAAATCCCCCCTCCTAGTTGTTGATTTAACATAAAATTAAGACATGAAAGTAAGATCAATAACTCATTTCCTTATGTAATCTTGGGAACAGCAACATAATCAAAGCATATAAAGTGTGCCAAGTCAATTTAGGTAAGCAATGTGTTTATAGAATCATGTTAAATAGCTTCTAAATATTTTTAAAATTTTTTTAATGCTGACTTTTTCCTTTAAATATTTTCATTTAACTTGTCCAATGCAGGGTAAGATTTAGAGCAACAAAGCCTGCCTGGACTGAAGTGTCTCACAAAGTTCAGAGTCATTAGGAGGCGTTACCCACAAATTTACAGTACCACAAATTAATTTCTTTTGTTGGTAACTGAGGCAATATAGATTCCACCAGGTGAATTCCCAAACCCCAAAGGCATATTCTTTGAGCAAGGACTGACACTTCACCCACCTCCACAGAATAAAAAAGATGCTATATACGTTAATAATGCAAATGATAAACAGCATTTTCTAGGTAAGAGGAACAGTTTCAAAGGTTTGCTAAGCTTACATATAATAGAAAACATCTTAGGTTAGTGCTAAGCTGATACTCTTTTAAGAGTAATCCTTGCTACGTGAAAAATCATTGTAAATTGCAGCAGCAACATTAAGAACATTCACTGAAGTAGAGTTTACCTTTACAGCACAAACACTGGTTTGGAGAGAGAAACAGGGGGGATAAAACCACTCATCACCTACAAAATCTTTCCTAAAACAAACACGTCCACCAATCTATATGCATTTGTCCACCCCCAAAGAGGGGTTAGCAATCTCTCTG
This sequence comes from Nycticryphes semicollaris, assembly GCA_013400055.1. Classification (NCBI taxonomy): domain Eukaryota; kingdom Metazoa; phylum Chordata; class Aves; order Charadriiformes; family Rostratulidae; genus Nycticryphes; species Nycticryphes semicollaris. Next base: position 771,404 of record VXBJ01003175.1, on the reverse strand, counting down.
CGTGAACATTAGTGCACAGGAGTGACAGAAAATGAGGTTTATGCACCCAAAGCCTCCCTGCCATTGTCAGTGCTCACTACAACCACAAACCTTGCTTAGAATCACGGAACACACACACACACAAACCCTTTTCATTTAACATCATTGTGTTCAAATCCTAGAGAATTTTCTTGGCAAATCTTTTGCTCAAGACTCCCAGGAGATTATCGACTTTATTAAGGATCCTCTGTTTTCTCCCTTTCGATATTATAAAACTGGAGGAGTAAAATTACATAACTGGGACACTTCAAAAAACCAGCATCTGTGGACTTGCAAGTTAATTGAAACCTATGCATCTTTGAGACAGATCTTAAACTAGTGTCTCTAGCTTCTAGAAATCTCAATGTTACTACCATTTCTAGAAAACCAAAATAATGCTAGTACAGGTGATCAAAATCCACCTTGCCAACAGAAGTCTTGCTCAAAAAAAAGGAAAGCACGTTCTCTTCATAACCCAACCCAACACATCAACTCAAAGTGTTTCTTTGCAAACAAGAAGCAAAACTTAAGTTCAGCTTTGAAGGTAACACCCACTAAATAAAAAGCAAATTATTTCCTCCCCCCATCTCCCAATCCAGATCCCTTTCAGTGAGATTTTTAGCCGTGATTTCCACTAGTATGAAGAGGAGAAAATTCAGCAAATCAAGAAAATAAGCCACCAGACAAGGTGGTCACATGCTCACAGCTACTTTTTTGTTCCAGTTCTTCTACGTATGGAGATGTTGGTAAAACTTCTGTGTGTTCAGATTTTGAGGAAACTCTTCCTCGCCTACAAATTTCACAAATAAACAAATTGACCCAACTAACTCGGTTTAAAGCAGCCATGTGTTTTGCTTTGTATTTTCAGTCCAACCCTCTCTTGCTTTCCTCTGTTACAGACTACAGATGCAACAAGAAAAAAGTCAGTACCTCAGAACAGCTTGGAACAATTATTAGGAAATAGTTTTTCATACAGCCCATCCTATATTCTATATACTGCCCCTTCCTTGCTGCCAAAAACATTAATTTCCAACTGATGCCTGTAATAAACAACAAAATCACACCTCAAGGGAAAAACATTTCCTTCCTCTTCAAAGAGGCAATATTTCAAAGACATTCTGAGGGAATCTATCCGAGATAGGCTGGCTCAAACCAGCTGTCTGAACCAATTATCAATGGATTGCACAAAGATCATTTTTCTTGTCTTTCCAATTCAGTATCACTTGATATGGAAACGATAAATTGAAAAGAACTCCTGTGGCAGCGGATCTGTATGATGTGAAATTTCACTTTGGTTACTTGCAATGCTCACACCAAGACAACGGTGGTCCTGTGGCTTAACTGGGATCAAGCAATACCTTGTTATCACACCATCATTTACGGCGACACCAAAATAGACAGATTGTACACCTTGACCCACGCTACAGTCTGCACAGTTTATGTCCACAACACACTTACTACAGTCAATTTTATATTCTAAGAGTACACAAGGATTTCTGATTAATAGCCAGTTTCTTATAGAGCAAACAATAGCGAGCACAACACATTCGAATACACAAATGTTTGCTTAGGTGCCACCTTGATCTACAGAGGCAATACACCCGAGTTTGAAGTCATCTATTATGATGAAACCCCAAACTGTCTATAGTATACCAATGCATTTCCTCAGTGATGTGAGCTATAGTAGGCACCGAGGATCCAACCTCCTCCTACAAACAGTGTGTTATGCTCAAAGATTTGGTCTTTATCATCAGACCTTCTAGCAATCCAAGCAACCTTGAAGTTCCAGAAAAAGTTGTTTGATAACTCTTGCATCACAATGAACTTGCTGACGTATTACTGAGGACATTCTAACTGTGTGCAGAATTATACCTTTAAGATTCAACAGGCCTTTTACAGCTTGGCTTCTGTTGACTGTCAGCATGGAGACATTCTATGTACTTCCACTGTACTGTTAAATAAATTTTTTCCCCTTTCCATTCTCAGTGGACTTAAAGCAGAGGCAGCAAGCTATTTAACATATTGCCAGTATTTTATTTCAGATTACAAACTTTTTGGCATTCACCAAACTGCAGCGATATAATCATTTCAGAGTGCACAGCAAAACGTTTTGTATCATATGAAACGAGCTCACTTTTCACAAGCATGTGGGAAAGCAGCACTGATCCTCAGCCCATTTTACCTGTTCTGCACCATGCTCATTGCCATCCAGTCTGAAGGGTAAACATTCTTTCCAATGAGATCTTTGAACATTATGAACGTTTCCATCAAGAAGTCCTAGAGCAAGAAAACAGAGCAAGTCTGTGACTGTCTAACACAAAGTTTAAGCATTCCTGCTGTGATCAAAGAACCAAGATGGAGGGCTCCTCTCTGCTCCCAGTGAATTTTCCCAATGGAAAAATTCCTGCTGATATCAGCAAGCCCAGGAATGGAACTGAAGTCCTGTAAACCAGCAGTCTCAGATTCCAAATGAAAGCTAAAAATCATTATAATGGGCTCTTCAGAAAAGATAAGCCATAAATGAATGGAAAGAAAAAGTTACAGTACTTCAGAGTAAAGCTGTTGAATTTTTAATTACTTAGCAAAACAAGTCTCACTGTGCATAAAGAATTAATAGATTTGAAAAATATAGGACTTTTTTAATATTATCAATTTAATCCAAATTTAGAGTTCTAAATTAAAAACTGAAGGCACCAACAGAAAGTTTTAAAACAACACAAATAGTATTTCTTTTCCTACAAGTATTTGGAGATTACTGTATAATGAACTTAAATAAAATGAACATAACCTTTTCAGATCAACTTCACGTATAGCACATCTATGCTGTTTTACCCTGGAACTTCCAAGTCACCTAGAAATCTGGGAAATGGGCAAGCTGAGATATCATCATTTATTGCCATAACCTCACAAGTGACTCTCTGGGAATTTTGTGCTCTTTCTTGTCATATTACTTGCAGAGAGCAAAGTGAACAATAGCTCTCAACAGCATTTTTTGACAACAGAACTTTGTCATCTTCACTGACATACTTATGGTATGGAAAAAAACAATGAGAAGACAAATCAATGCCTTTACAAACAGTAAAACCCATTTAATATATGACGTGTTTCTAATTATTTTGTTTTGCCTCTGCAGAACTGTTGTAGTTTAAGGATTACTAAAGCTTTTAGGACCAAATACAAAATCTGCTTGGAAGCTGAAATTATGTTAAAACACTGTTACCTTTCTAAGTAAGCTGAAGACCATGAAGAACTGCAAATACTCCTCAAGATCTGATCTGATAGCATTTCCATTACGGCACCACTTTAAGAAAGGAAAATGGACTTACCTTGCCAACTGAAAATATTTCCTCCGTGGACAAACTGTGTGATCAAAACCTCTGCCACTACCCAGCCTTATTTCAGAGTTACGTCAGAAGTATAAAAGAACAGACATAAGACTACTGAATCCTTCTAGAACACAGAGAATGCTGGCTGGTACAAACTAGAATAAACCCCAACTACCCTTGAATTATGCCAGAAACAACAGGCATAAAAAGATGCGTTGCAATAATCAGGCATTTGCTGCATTTAACATACAACATTATCTGCACCAGAGAAAATGGTTCACCATGTGCCAAGTGGAGGGAGGGTTCAAAGAGTTGAGGGTTGGTTTTGTTTGTCTGGGTTTTTTTCTCCTCAGCACAACATAACACAAAGATGCCATTAATTATTCTTGATTGTTTTATCACCACCTCAGTGCTAGGGTTAACAGCGACATTTGTATCTTGCCGAATTTCTGATTACACTATCATCCAAGGTCACCTCTAGAAGAGGGAGGCAACACAATGACAGGCAGAAAACAGACAGAATCAGACTTTGTTCTAGGAAGAATCAGACAAGACACAAAACAATACTACTGATTTTCCACAGGAAATAAAATACTTAGAATTATTTATCACCTCCATGATTATTCTGTACTCACCACTAGTTCTGAACTTGTCTGAAAAGTTTCAATGTAAACTGAATAATGCTGGTTGTTCATCTGACTTAAGATCGCTGTCATGCATGCCACGAAATGACTCTGAAAGAGAACCAGACAGAAATCAACACATGCAGAATACTTCAGGTATTGGATTGTAGACTTTCAAAAGCTGAGCTGCTCTAAATGCCTAATAAATCCTTTTATGTATGTATTTAAGTTTTTGCAAAGCCAGGTGAAAGAAACATGCTCAGAACTCAAAAAGGGTAATTCCAAAGCCACCCTGATGAGGAGCAGGCTCAGGTGAGAAAGCTGCACCATCTATGACACGCTGCATGGAAACACACATTGTGACAAGGAAACTTGATATACCAAGTACAACTCAGTATTACCTTAAGACTCCTAAAAGCATGTGAGGTTGCCCAGGATTCTTCCATTAGGAATTCATAGGAAGAAAATATACTAGCATCAAAATTTTCCAATCATCCTAGAAACATAGGTGCTCACAGGAAGATATATTGCAAGAAAAGGTAATTTTTACAGCCTGCAGGTGTTTGAGTAGCTATTACAGAACTCTCTAAAACTTTTATAGAATACTATTCTCTAGTAACTCTATTACTATAGAATTTTATTTCGTGTCTCAAAACTTTTCAGACTTCCTCAAAAGGAAGTATTTTATTTTTCTCAATTCCTGAAGCAGAAATGCTGAAAGATATACAGTAATTTATAATCCTAGGGTTTTCACTGTAACTTACTGAAAGTCACAAAGACTTTTATCTTTCAAGCTGTAATAGTGACCTTAATAATTTGCAGTTTTCCTTTAAGACAGTGAAGAATCCTCCTTGTTGTCTTGTAATATTCTGACATTTTAGTTACTGCTTTAAAAGTGAACCAGCTTTAAATGCTTTCATTTTCTTAAAGTAAGGGGCTACGAAGTAAACAAGCATGCAAAATAGTTTTCTAGATTTACTTGGATCTTTTCATCATTCTGGTTTAGAACTGATCCAAGGGACACCCCAGCCCCTCTGCCCAGAATTTAGTTTCCACCTGGTACTGACCAGATTCTCTGGGAAACCCCGATTCACTGTGCAGCTCTGCTGACATCAGAAAGGCAAGAAGGGCACGCGTTCCCAAAGTATCAGCTGCTGTTTGTCCTACCCAACCATTTTGTCTCCCACTTAGAAGGGAAGCCTTCTTTAACTTCAGGTTATGGCCACTAGAGGTCTTTTACTTTCATATGTTAGCTGCTTTAGCTGCTCTTCAGTTTGTACTGCCTTTTTTTTTATTTATTTATTCCTACGTGAGCAGACCCCAGCACACTTCTTGCATATAAACAGTGAAAATTACAATATAAAGGAGCTATTATACCTTCTTTTGGAGTAACATTAGTGCTAGAGAGAGGCTTGCCTACTTTTTAAGGCTAAGAAGACACATTTCCTGCAGGTAAACCAAAAGCTTTCAGGTAAGGAATCGTGTGTTCTCGGGTATTGATGCTCTTCTGAAAAGAAATGCTGGTTTTGCTGCCGTAGTAGTTCACTTTTACAGCTATGGATCAGATAAATCATTTCTGTGATGTTAAATGTTATGGCTGAAAGTAATAATAATGAATTGCAAAGGATTCAGTAATGAAATTGTGGGGGGGGTTTTCTTCTGATGTCTTGATTTTGAAAAGATTACTGACAGAAGTTAGAGAATTGTACATGAAAAACAGCTTGTATATTTAGTAGTTAGACATTCACCACAGAATGCCTTTCTGCACTCATGTTAAGTAATCACTTCTTGAAATAAGCAGCATTTCTTCACAGGAATTGAATAGATGTATTATCTTGCTTAAAGGCACAAAGACTTTAAGAAGGTTATTTCTTCTGTCGAAACCAACTTCTAAAATGTGTCTAGCTATATCTGTGATTATGGTACAGCATGAACACCTATCCTTAGTAACTGCGTAGGGTGATTTTAAAATTAAGAGATGACTTGCTCGATTACTGAAAAGAGCCATAAGCAAAGATCACATATTGCTGACCACTATCTCACACCAAACCTGTCAAATTCACATCAGTGGGACCGAATGACAGCTAAAAAAGAAGGGCACAGTAAAGCTGGTTTGCTACGTAAACTTAAACTTCCTCCATCATTTCCATGCAGCTGTAAAGCAGGAAAATACAGAAATACTGTTTGGTCTTCAATAATTTTCTTGCCAGCAATCTCAACTACTAGAAATTAACTGCTAGCTTCTCTATAGGGTAAAATCTTGCCCCTCCCTCCTAATCCCCAATCACCAGCAATAAAGATTTGCTTCTCAGATGCAGCCTCAGGTCCCTGAAGTAACTTGTGCACTCTCAGCATCACCGTTCTCACTGGCAGAACTTCAGCATGATACAGGACTATAAAGAGCTGTCATCACATCTGCAGATATCTCTATGCATTCACTGAAATTCTCCCATGCTGTTCAAGTACCTCGTACTAGAATGTGCAAAGAGCATGAACTGCTTGAAAATACAGTTCAGCACAAGGATGTGTTACACTTGGAATGCAGACTGCACGCTCACTGCATGGACAGGAGAAATTCGGAATCAAGCACCGCCTACAAACATAACAGTCCGATGCTTATGACTCAAAAAATGTATTTCATTAAGTCGAACATTGTATGTAGGGATTGAACAGTATAAAAAAGGTTGTGGCAGAGAAGGTGAAGTTCTTCAGATAGAATCCTAACAAGTCCTTTCAGCTGTGCTTCAGCTTGTTAGGGTTTATCCTGTGAATTACAGCAGAAAATGTTGATTAGAACTAGGTCAAATGTATAAATGTATCAAGGAAACACCTGACAGATGGAACAACACTCCGAAAAACTAAGAAATAACTGTGAATACACTGTACTACTATGAAGAAATCTAATAAAATGTGTTTCCCAATTTATAAACATTCATTTAAACAGAACAGGAACAGCACTGATCTCTATTTTTTTTTAATTATCCAGTTGGCTGATAACCTTTCCAAAAATGTGTAAAGAAATAAGGAAATCAATCGGATGAACACAGGACTTCTATCAGGAACCCGAGTAAATAAGTAGTCAAATGGAATTGAGGTAGAGGAGAAAATGTCTCAGGAAACATTCATATACCCCGTTCACTTAAAGAAAAGCATAATTACTATCAGATTTAAATGAATTATAATGCTGGCTGGCTTTAGCGTAAGCACTGCAAAATAGTGGCCAAGGTAAAAGAAATGCTGTGTTGGTTGAGTACATACAAAGTACATCAAAAGAGATCATAGGTATACTCTAAAACACAACTCTGGCTTTCTAAGGTCAAGCAGAAAGAACAGGGAAGCTCTCTCACTGGTGGCAAAGTGTGTAATTAGCTGTGGGTGCAACCAGTAGGGGAAAAGAAACATCAGAAAAACCTCGGGGTCATACGAGTAAGATGACAAACTCCAACACCTAGCAACTAAATCCCAGCATACTTTCTAATAGCAGATGGTGACAGGTTGCCGTAGTAACTTCAAATAATACTAGCACCGCAAGAATAAATAAAGTGAACACACTGGAAAAACAAACAGCAAGAGAAGTAACCTAGAATGAAGCTGCACTTGGGCTCTGAGCTAGCAGAAGCATTTCAGTGGCTGTGGGGTGGGTAATCCCTCGTGCAGGTGTACTTCTGGAAGCTCTAAGGAGAATATTTATTGCATGCAGGCACTTAAGTATCATTTATCCTCATTAATAAAGTGCTTCACCAACACAGAGCCCAAGTGTAAGTACGTAACCACCTGTACACCATTAAAAAGCAGTCAAAATGCAAACACCCAATAATAATAATTCCCAATAATCCAAAGACTTCTGAAAGCCCAAGATAATGTAGTCATTATTATATCCCCTATTTAACAGAATAGTGGATGTTTTAAATGCTCATTTTACTTACTCTCACAACTAATGTAAGGTACGAAAACCCCTTTACATACCACCATCCTCACAATCTATAACCCTGTATTCACTAATGAGGGTTTACATTTCACTAACAGTTTCATGTGTTGGTCACAGAGTCTTACCCAAAAGATAAATCATTTCTGTGGTGTATGAATCGATCATACTGCATAGGTGAGATTTAATTCTGAATTCCCTTTCAGGTTAAGCCAGAAGTTTCAAAACTCATCGTATATTAGTGACAATACTCATAAAAATGGTGCACGTAAGAAGTGGTGACCAAGAATTTCTACAGGCCAAACAGCTCTTCTTTGGTTTTTTTCCCTCTTTTTGTTCAGAAAGAAGTGCAAAAGTCTTTCTGTGGGAAATGGGATAAAAATTGTTATCTTTAATTAAAGAAAAGCTAACCAATCAACTGTTTCAATTATTGTTAAAAATCCTCAATATTTATGTTGTAGCACAAGTACATAACTGAGCAGGCCTCTCAAAATACTGTCTTCTCAGAGTTACTGAGTCATCACACCCGTTTCACCCGTTTAGTGTCATGAGCTAGAGCAACATAGTCTCCAGAACAGAAAAGTATGGCAGGTGCCCAGTGATGCCATGAAGAACCACAGTGGTTTGAAGTCACAGTTCCTCAGAAAACCACGTTAAACTTGATGAATTGTGGCATACGTAGAGGTTAGCTCAAACTTTTTTATCATACTATGCAAACACTGAGTAATAGCACTCTGAAATGAAAAAAAAAAAAAGCAGAATTTCAGGTGAAGTGCTAATCCAGTAGTTCTGTTTCTTCTCCAGAAATAGATATGAGTGCCTATCCATGTGCTGCCGTAAGATGTACTGTTTCTAGCTGTAGAAGGGCAAAAATGTAAACACTGCAATAGGCTGCTCTGCAGCAACCCAGAGTGTTCACCAGATGCACAGAGGACATCTGAAATGGGACACAGCTCCAAACCCACCCAGACTTGTAGCTTGCCAACGAGCACACCTTACTAATAATTAATTTACACCACCAGATTCATCGCCTCTTAGTAGGTCTGAGTTTTTAATTTTCCATTTATACCTTCGTGTAATTCAGTGGTTCTGTCGCCTTGTCTTTTATGGCTGGCTGAGCAGGAGCTTAGGCCTCCTGCCTCTACACCTGCCTGACAGCCTTTCATTGGTGACCCAAAACGTGCCAGGCTGGTGTAGCTTCTTCTACTGTTTTCTCTACATCCATATGATTTAGCCAAAAGGATATACAACCATAAAAGCAGCAGACTACTGGATGGAAAAACATAAGACAATTTTACAGCACCATGAAATAGTAACAGCAGCTGCTCTGTAAGATTTAAAGATACAAGTTAGACAATCAAGGCAATTTCAAAATTCTTTCATTTAAGACTTTTTCCAAACACAGATAAAAGCAGTAAGACAATGGTTTATGGGATGACATTAAACTACCACAATTTTTTTTTAGAATATATCCTTTGCCATCTATTTTTATTTATTTTTAACTTTGCATTGATTTCCAAGCAACATTCCAAAAAGTAGACTTTTTTCACTCTTTACAATGTTTTTACTGCTGCTGCCGCTCAGTTTTGTTGTTTGGTTGGTTTTGTACCATAAATCCACTCCAGAATTTCTACTATACTCTGGCTATGATAAACACTCTACTGTGTTTGACTGAGGCTTAAGTCTGTGCTCAAACACAGTTGTGTAATTTACTTCCCAGAATGTTAACATTGCATTCATCTTCTAGGTGTACGTACAAATAAATTCTAGATAACACCATTTTAGTACGAAGTGAGAAGGCAATCATTTGGAATGAGCAACCATTGCTTGGAAACAGAATTTGCTTGTCCAGAGCAGTTAGAGCAACAGCAAAAGAACAAAAGAACCACCCCAAAACAAAACCCAACCAGCCGTTTCCCCTCCTGATTTAACCACTGCTGTCCAACCACTGCTCCCCAGCTCAGCCCGGCTGCAACAGATGAACTCATCCATCCTTCAGGGATCTCTGCAGCTTCATGCCATGTCTCTTCCCTCCTCCTCTGCAATCCACTAATTGCTTCACCACAATTAGCTAGTTTCCAGACTTGGCTCACAGGCCAGAAGAAGCTTCCTGCCCTGGTACATAAGATATCCACTGAGAATCCCAAGTATCCCAATGCTGTCAGGCTGCTTATTTCACTAACTTCATATTCAAAGCTCTATTCCATTTCCACAGTGCCACTAAGGCAGATGGTCAGCCAAGTCAGCAAAGCATGGCTTGTCCTGCCAAGTGTCCCCGTGCGCTTACTCCCATGTTAAAAGATGATACAGTCAGTACTCCTTAGAAACCACAAAAGCACACACACACAGAGCAGAAGCAAAGAGTAAGACTGAAAATACTATCTTCACTTCATTTACTGTGATAACGTTTGGCCAGTCTCTTGCATTTAGAACTAGAACTGGGAACCCGAAGGGATTGACAGGATGGCTGGGATGAGCTGGAGCTAGTCCCTGGCCCATAATAATGGGAGATAATAATAAGCAACAGAAAAAAATATTCCAGGGGGGATTGCCCACTCTACAGGACTACAACACAAAGCACACGAGCTGCAAGGAGATCAACAAGTGGGTTGAAGAGAAAAGAGTAGAATCAAGCTATCGAAGTTCATTAAAGTGCAGTAATGTCTTTTATTTCTAAGTCATATATTTTAAATTTACACATATTGAGAAGATCAATGTCTTGGAGGTTGATTCACTTCCTTAAAACTAAACAGAGCCACCTCTTGTATTCCCAGAACTCAGCCACCCTTTAATTGATTTTGTTCTTTTACAGCTGCACTCACTAAACACAGAAAAATGAAATTAAACTCGAACTACATGATCAGAGATGAGACTAACACAACACATTTGTGAACAGTTAAATAAAACTTTATCATAATAGTTCTACATAAAACTGCTGAAAGCTGGATCACTCCAGAAACTTTCCTCTTGCTTTTAAAATTGATCTTATAAAGCAAGTGAAGCATTTTCCCAACAACTCACTTCCATCACACTAACAAATCTACCCACTGCAGAGGTTTATCATTAACTAATAGCAATCTCTAAGGAATCCACAAATATGTTTTATTGTAAATTATGGAAGATCTGATTTTATTATTGCTTTTTGGGCAATAGTACAGCTGCATTTGAACTTCCAAGAAATCAAAATGTTTTTTGTCACCAGGCCACCAAAATCTCACCAAATCTCGAAAATAGTCACAGAAAAATCTTTAATTCTGTTTCGTACCAAACATTCTTGTTGAAGAATAAATATTGATTTTGCCAAGTATGGGCAATCGAGTATTGAACCATTTGCAAACACCAATATGCAACCATTTCTTCAGCTGAGATGAAAATCAGCAATTCCTCACCTGGTAGATAACCCTTTTGCTACCTCAGAGTCTGTTCTCTTACTTCAGCACAACTAAATAAGCCATAAGATCCAAGCTGCTGCGAAATTAAAACTAAATCTCTTTAAAATCACTATTCCTTTTTCAGCAGCTGTAACAACCAGACAAACTTTTAAGTGAGGAGCCTGGTACTTTTCCCTGATATTTTAAATGTACACTAATGCCAAAGTGCTTTTAATCTGGCTGTTCCAATTGTCATTTGTCCCCTTCCACATTAAGAACATTGTATTGGTACTCTAATAATTTGTTTGATTTCCTAAAAAGAACAATAAAACCAGGCTAGAAATTATAAGAGATTCTTCTAAAGAATAATAATTGCCCTTTACCTCTGTGTTTTAAAACAGTTTTGACTACTGTTCTCGTGGGTAGAAAGCTGTCCAACTATGGCCTGTTGTGATCTGTGGAGGTGGTGAAGGGTAAATAAAAGGCATACTCAGCAAACCCTGCAAATACACATTGACTAAAGCCAGGAAAACTTGTAACACTACTTTTTTAAAGCAATCTTTCACACTCGGCCTGCCTTAAAAGAAAGAAGTTAACTCATTGCTTTGTTTGTCAGAAAATTACACAAATACATATAGAAATGTTTTTTCAGGACCTAAAGGATGAGTATATGAAGAGGAACCAAATGAAAAAAAAAACCCCAAAACAAACCCAAAATATCCTGAACCTTTCACAAGGTCCCTCAAGATTCTGGTAAGGAAACAGTTGAAATAAATGGAGATACAGAGGTAATTGCCCTGAGGCTGCCCTGTTAACCCCGTGTTCACCAACACTACCCTAACAAAGGGACTCTCACAAGAATCATGTTGCTGTCTGCCTTTTCCCAGCTACAGTAGTGGAAAACAGAAGAATCCAGTTAGATTCAAGAATGTGTATACACAGGAACTCCAAATATATCTATGAATTTACCCACAGAGTTTAAAATTTCTTCATTCTGCATCAACAGACAATGATGTAAAGTACACCCAGTCTGCATAAATGGGGATTTTGCCATCAAGGAAGGAAGATGTACTGACATTAATCTTGGTTAGTGTAACACAGCATGCATACAAATATTTCATATCATTTCCTAACAATATGACTCTTAAATAATAAATAAAATACTACATGGCTTTTAAAGCCAACTAGGCTGTGGGGAGGAGTTATATGAACTTCATGTTGTTTTGTCAAGTCACTCCTCTCTACAACAGATGAAAGCAGGAAAAAGTGCACAGAAATCATATTTTCATTTTAAATTTAAAGCCAAAGCAGTAACTAGCAACTGTAGGAATACTTTTGTTTTGCCTCTGAAATATGAAAAATATTTAAATTCCATCCAATGAGGCTTTATGGTAGGTTTTTAAATTTTATGTAACAGTGGGTTCCACTTTGAAACATGAAAAAATCTCAGAGAGTGGTTAGCAGAGCAACTGGCTAAAAAAGAAAGTTCATAACAAAAAAAAAAAAGAATCTAAGACAGAGAGCTTTTCCTATTGAATTTTGGGTAAGTTGGCTAATAGAAACCATAGGGAATACTCAGTGAAAGAAGAAAACCCCGTGGGAACACATGGATAAGCAAGGAAGGATAAAACTTCAAAAATTACAGAATGACCTGCTAGTGGGTATTCTGCAAACTAATGCCGAAAAAGCATCCTTCCTAATGCCGAAAAAGCATCCTTCTGAGAGGGGATCTTTTTAAAGACTGCCACCTGTAGTATGTCCCAGCTGATTTAGCTTCCGTTATAATATCACAAAAAAGAAAGATTTCTAAAACTGGCAACATACATAAAGAAATTTACCAAAAGAGCATTATCTGCATCAATAATTTGTGGACACACAACTCTCTTTGGAGGGACTGGGTCACACTAACACACTATTACCAGGGCCCTGGCACAATAAGGGACACTACTTCAGTAACTCTGTGCCAGCATGAGAGCTGAAATTATTAGGTACTTAATAGAAAACTAGGATGAGGATGGGATCGGAAATTCCTTTGAATAACTAAAACAGGGAATATTTTAGTTCTTGGTTTTCCTTCATTTTTTAAAGGAAGACAGGAGAAACCTTTCAAAAGCTTGTAAAAGGCAAAGTCATTAGTACAGGACATGACCAATCATGTAATTATACGGTTAAGGGTAAATACTTAACCATACATATACACAAAACACTCTTTTAGAAACACAGGAGAGAAAATATGTACCATTCACTGTGTTTCACAGCCACAAGTTAATAAAGAATACTGCTGAGAATTTGCACCAGACATTTTTCTTAATAGAAATGCTACCTTTAACATATGGTTAGAATTTATTTGTAAATAAGTTACTTGTTTTGACTGCAACCTATAGGGAACTTGCTGAATTTGTATGTGCTCTCAAACAGTTCTAAAACCACATCTACTTGGGAAGCTTCCAAATTTGATTGTTCAAGCTGCTCTCTGCAGCTGGGACAGCAATTTTGCCAATGAAGGGAATAGTACGTGGAATTCCAGAAAGGCTCAGCTTATGTCCCATCAGTACTGTGACTGTCCCTTAGTTGTGCAATGACAGCCATCTAGGAGCCTCCAAATCCTAGGACTGCAACAGGGCAGGACTGAACCCCTGTTCCACATGGGCTCGAAACCAAAGTGCATTTTCCCCATCCTTCTTCTCCCCTCACCCCCACTAGCACAGCAGAAGAAAATGTCAGAAGAGTGTAGGAGAAAACACTGGCCTCGCCTCCCGTACCAGTGTTTTTGGGTTTTTGTAACACATGTAAGCATCCTCCAAGGCAACACCTCTGACATTGGCATTAAATCCTTCTGCCAACAAGTGACACCCTCCTTCAGAAATTCATCTCACACCCCAAACATAAACCCTCCTCAGAATAAATAGCGAGTATAGATAGATGTAGCAGCGACGTGTTACAAGTCTTCCTGAGCACAGATTTTCAAACTTTTTCCCAGCATTTTAGCAAAAATGAATATCATAATATTTTGCAGTGCTGTGTCATCAGACCATACAAACCCCTTCAGAAGATGACAACTAGATGCCAAAAAAGACACTACTTTCTTTGTATTGCTTTACTTCCAAAATATTCAACAAAATTACTGCAAAATATTGGCATTGATTCACTTATCTTAATCACTAAACCAGGATTTTATCTAAATAGATTGGCTTTCTAACAACCCAGGATGCTACCTCCCTCTCCTGAACCCAGCAAACAGGGAATTGCACTCCTTGCAGAAAACAAACCAAATCAGCATCACACTCATACATAAGCAGACCTGATCAATAAGTCAGAATGTCAGAGAAACCACATACATGAAAAATATAATGTTATGCCTCTGATAGTTAGTTTATGTCTCTCCTAAACACTCTGCTGTCTCTTATTTTTATGATAAGTCACTGCAATACAGAATGTGTGGGAGCATCAGTATATATCTAATGACACACACAGGAAAAAAAAAAAGATTATGATTAGAACCACTGCAACCTACACTTTCACTAATTACATTACTATATTCATACTATTAAATTTAGCAGCAGTTTCAGAACTACACTACTGAAACTGTTCATAAAAGCTTATTAGGTCAAGGTATGTAGAATCATCCTTATTGTATTGAAATGATACATAAGGACCCGTGAAGTAAGAGACTAATTTTTTGTCATTTGGTAATGAATACACATACCATCACCTCTACAGAACTGAAGGACAGAACAAGCATTTTGTAGATGTACATACTCAAAAGAATTTTCAATATATTTTAAGAGGACTGACCTTTTGACGACATCATTTTGGTATGTTTTATAAACAAATTATTTTCTCATATAAGCATAAACCCATCGA
Organism: Nycticryphes semicollaris; assembly: GCA_013400055.1. Lineage (NCBI taxonomy): Eukaryota > Metazoa > Chordata > Aves > Charadriiformes > Rostratulidae > Nycticryphes > Nycticryphes semicollaris. The sequence goes on along the minus strand of VXBJ01003175.1, from coordinate 756,277 downwards.
GCTGAATGTTAAATTACAGCTGCCTAAACCTGTATATTGTCATCTATTGTATGGTTTCTATTAAAACAAAGCCCTCTCACAATTATGGTTGCAACCCTACAATGCTAAGAAAAGAGTCTGGAAAACTAGGGGTGATTCTTATTTAACTTATTTAACTACAAAGAAAACTGGAATCAAACTTCCCATTTGGATCATTATCAGTTTTCAAGGCATGCAAAGAAGAAAAAAAATAATTTGTTCATTGAGGTTTTGTTTTTGTTTTTTAAAAGGACACTGTTGATATTTTAGAGCTTACAATAGAACTTACTGGACTGCAGAGCTTACAGGAATTCAGTGACGTAGAGCATTGTTCTTCAAAAAAAAAAAAGTGACTTATTTAATCTCTACTTGGTACAATGTCCTCTGAGAAACACAACAAACACATGAAGATTTAAATAATTTTAACAACTACTTACAAACCACTTGTAAAGACTGCAAAGGCAAAAAGAAGTTTACAACCGAACAAGAGGAGAAAGAATATTGTATATATAAAAGAGAACAAGCAAATCTGAAATAGAGGAATAGCAGTGGAACTCCTTTACCCCTTCCAGATCATCATAAAAAGCTAAATGACAGTGCTGCAATTAGGGAGTTCCAGGACATTAGGTCGGACTTAGCAGGTTGTACAGCTCAAGGCACAGATGCTCTGGAAGAACAGAGTAATCAAGCATGAAAACAGAAACCAGTAATATAGTCACCAGGATTTTGGAGGAAAGAGAAAAAGAGCTTGCATTCTCTTGAATTCAAGAACTTAATGTTCAGGATTTCACAGGGAAGAGGTTCTTTGGTGACAAAGAAACCAAAGAAAATAAATGTGTAGGATATGGACCGCAGGCTGGCAGAGTAGTTTACACTGGCCACTGTTAGCAGCTGGAAAAAAAAAAAGCTAAACCCAGCCCTTGTTCAAGTGCACTTCTGTTCCTGGCTCATGCTCCTTTGTCACAGGTTCTCCCCCACAGGTTTGGGGAAATCAGCATTTCAGGAAAAGCTAAAGGAGGAAACTACCTAAGGTACAAGCCTATTAAGTATGATGGGGACAGGTGTATGAAAATAAGCCTTCACAGAGTGATAACAGATAAATTTTAATTACTGCACCAGAGATAACTCTGTGCACCCTATGGTTGTCTATTCATGAAACAAATAATACAAGGAACACAAACATCTCTATCAACATATGAAATTTAAAAAAACACAAGATAACAAAACAAAAAAGCAGAGGATACTCCTGCTGAACTAGGTCATTCCTGTTACACAAGGATATACATGCCTTTAGGCTGCCAGTTTGACAGCCTTATAAGGCTTTTTCGGGGATTACAGTTAGGAGAGTAACAGCAATATTGACAAGATCACATACAGCAATGTTTTTGTGGGTTCTATCAAATCAGTAATTTTTTTTGGTGGTGTGATAGGATTTTGTTTTAATTTTATAGGACAAAAATAAACAAAAGAAATTGAAATGCATACCTCATTATTCTTGCAAATACAATGTACCAAAACCTAAGCTTCTCTAACAGATTCCAGGTTGCTTGCCCTGTGCAAGTTAATGGCAAGGTAGTCACTTGGTTTCTTGGTCAGCCTTATCCGGAAAACACTGGAAAACCTACATGCTCAGCTTTGTCCGAGATGAGACAAAACCCCCAGGCCTGCATACTTTATGCTTATCTGTGTTGTTAATAATGCAGGAATACATTTCAAAATTTTCATTGAATCAGACTGTTACTTATCCAAGTTAAACCTGAAGCTATTCCCAAGGTAACCTTTTAAAATGAAATTATTGCTTAAAATAAAATAGTGCAATTTTGTGCCAATAACCTCACTGCAGAACCACTAAGGAAACGTACCTCTTGTATGGCAAATAATGAAGAAAGGAAATACCTGCTGTAAAAATACTGACATTACAATAACAGGCCCCAGGAGAATATCCCAGGGGTACAAAAAAGCAGCAAGCTGTTCTTTATTCCAGAGACACTGAAGCAAGGCAGGCCATATTCTATATTATACAGCCACTTAAGAGCAGAGATTGCTGTTTTCTTCTCCAGCTCACTAGAGATGCTGCAATCATGTACAATACTCCATTACGTGGGCCATTCTACATTCTTATCCTTAGAATAGCATCAGAAAGCACAGGGAAATGATTTTAAGGCAATACGCATTTACTTATGTGATTAACCTACATTATTACTTTTTAAGGATCTTACATATTTCATAACACGAGGAACAAGATTTTCTATTAATTTGTAGAGCCTACTACATATATTCAATCTTCCTGTCTCCTTTGAAGCTTACTGCTTTCGCTTGTAGAAAATTCATTTCAGAACACAAGATATGCTTTTTTTTGAAGTTATTTATTCCATGCAGTTTTTGAGTTACGCTTGTTTCAGTTCCCACATTTAGCTCCTGGACTTCTTCAAAATGCAGCCGGACTAATGACTGAGTACCAAAAAACCCAATGCTGAATGACAAGCAAGCGCTACACAGCTTAGGACAGTGCAGATTTATTAATTAGAGATGTCCACCAGCAATTAGCTTCCCTATCTAATAATAACTTTGATAGCTAAAAATAAAATCTTAATGTAGACAAGTTATAAAATCAGTTACCAGATACAGATATGAAGGAACATCTGACATGAGAAAAGGCAGAGAAACAGACTTTTGTTTTGCCCTTGACGTCAGTGGAACATTTGCTTATGTTGCCCAGAGAAGCAAGACGCTGTTAATTTTCTTTGGCAAGGTTCAGAGCCCTTGGTGTGTTCACAGATCTTAATTTTACCTTTAGTGACCACGTCAGTAGATCACTCTTTGTGTTCTGTCACCTCAGAGACTGAACAAGGTTAAGCATCGCCTTTCCCAGGAGGACAGTAAAATGCTTATCTACACTCTTGTGATTTGATTTTATTTTACCAGATTATTGCACCTCTGCATTTTGGAGGTGTTCCAGAACTGACTAGGCACAAGATCCAGTTGATTCTAAATGCCTCCAGCAGGAGATATAGATACTTTAGTACGTGCTGAGATCTCTCCTTACCGCCCATCTCAACACATACTAAAGTATCATCTCACTTTTTTCTGTCATTGTCCTGGCTTCCTGTTAAATATCATACTGATTTTATTATCTCACTACATGCACTAAACCCACTTCATGATCCTACTGTATTTCATCCTCCTAAGATTACACAACTGCACAGCACTTGCTTCATCCTCTGCTTCTCCATGCAGTTATGCAGTGTGCCAAAAGACTCAATCTCAGCCCTTCACGTTAGAACACTGTGACATCTCAGTAATAACCTCTCACTGCAGAGTCTCATTTTCTCCCCATAGGTGTTTTTAAACTAATATTAAGAGACAGTGAATACCCTCAAGATTAGGAGTTGAATATACAAAGCAATTAGTTTACAAGGTTGATAGAAAACCTGTAAATTTATCCTCTTAGTTTGTTTTTAACATGTCACCTTCAGCACTTCAGTCATTGAGGATGTCTGGGTTCCACCTGAGTGTCCAGTCCCTATAGAACTCAGACCTTCCCCAGCTTACTGCACTGACAAATAAACAAGCTTTGGATAAAGAAGATAAGCATATTTTCTTTCTAAATACCAAGGGACAAAACTGTTTGGGGTTTGGTTTTTTTGGTTTTTGAACACTCCATATTCCTACATTCCTCAGTACCTGTTACTACTGAGACAATTTTAAACTCTCATAACCTGTCCTAAGTCATCAATAAGCATCAAAAAAAGATAAAAGAATAATACTTGAATGGAGCGTGGAAAACAGATCATCCAGTTGTTTGTCTTACCCCAGTGGGACCAGATTCAACTGATGAGTCATCCTATTGCTTTGAAGAAAGAACAATATTTAGCCATAAACATATTCAAATAATGCTCCACGTGGCAATAAAGCTGTGACTTCAGACTGGTGTGGCGGTGACAGAATGAGCTGCAGAGGAGCTTACGTTTAACACCTGGGGCTCCCATCACTGGGAGTGGTACAAAGCTTAGGGAGCACCTGTGAAGCTACATTCACTTTCAGGTTGCATATAATTAACTGAGGTGGGGTTCTGAACTTTGTAAAAGGTTGTCAAGTAATAATGATGCTACAATTCATTTTTAAAGGCACCTGCCCTGCAAAATTATCTCAGCACTTCACAAGCAACACTGAACCGCAAAGCACTGAAATATACAAGATGGAAGTGGTCTATAAAATGACAGAATAAAATCACAGAGAATTCTGCGTAAGTTGATGCACCAGACTGGAAACGTGACTGAAAGAATGATTGCTTTCAGAATGCTCATAAAAGAAACTAAACCCGCAACCCTTCTCAGGGGCTGAGAAGTACTCCACAGCAGATCAGATGCAAGCAAAGAAAAAACATACTTGAGTTGTCACTTCCCATTATTAATTAGCAACATCAAGCTGCTGGGTTCTTTAATCACTCGTTAGGACACTAAGTGTTGAGTTTTCAGCAAATTCTCATCTTAGAATCTGAACTTGGTGTTTTCTCTAATGCCTCCATTATGGACAATATGGAATAGATCTAAAATTTGCAAATGCAAAGCCAAAGGAAGAGAACAAGCATGCCCAAAGGCTTGTTATCATGTATTTGTGTATCTCGGTTGTTTGACTGTAATCCACCCAGATAAATGTCATTGAACTCTCCAACATCATCAGGTTGGGGTATTTCAAAGCAAAATAACTTATAGGAGTAACTCATAATAAAGAGAGGTTCATGTCTTGCTCTACTCACCAGTTGCCCTCAGGAATGGGTAATTCCGGCTCATGGAAGGCTGAGGGCAGAATGAAACTGAACTCATACAAGAACCCAAATTACTAACCTCATTGCCATGTACATGACTACTTCATTTTGCATATATTTGAAGAAAGGACATGCCAGTCCTTCATACTGCCTTAGCAGACTACGCTGCAGAAGGGTAATACCTGAGAAAAGATTCCTCTGATACTGAAAAATAGCCATGATCTCTATTGATACCAGGTTCTCTCAGAGGAGTCCCCAGCTCATTAGATCTCAACCTACATTCTTTCTCCACCTGCAGCTTTTCGCACCAGAAGTGGGGAGCTTATGGGAAATGTTATTCTCTGCATATATCCTGCCAAAGCCAATAAGCATAATTTCAGTCTCTCCAGCGCTTACTGTCAGCCAACTTCTTGTAAGCCAGGCTCTAAACTGCCGTAATTTAATTCCCTCACACTGAAAATGTTTTTCAAAACCAGCGGTCGGAAAGAGATACAGCAAGGTATATTCAGCTAAGTACACAAAATACATCTCATGAGGACAAAATATACTGCCACTGGCATTTCTGGTGTCATTCACTGCCCTGAAGGAATACAGGTAAAAAAGCCTCAAGATGCAGATTTTAAATTCCAGCCCCATTACCGTGATGAGATTTGGCACAATCCTTCCAGGCAGGTTTCAATATTTCCATAGGAAACCCAGAAGCCATGAGAGAATGTATTTCAGCAAAACCTGGCAGGGTTTCTTCTCTCACTGCCTCCCAATATATCCAGAAGGTTTGTGATGTAAGTGAGAGTAACAGTTGACTCATTAAATTTACTGAATACTCCCACATACAGACGTGGAAAAAAAAAAATTAAGTTATGGAGATCCTGTATAATCACAACTGAAAACACGGTGCTTACGCGGCATTACGTACAGCAGAATGCTAAATAGTTTTGGACTCAGCTTTGCCCGTGATTCTTCTTGCTCTGAAGTGATAAATTAATTGGAAAAATAACCAGAATACAGAAACCAACTGCAAGCAAAGGGGCTGCAGCAAGTACACTCAAAAGTTGCTTTTTTTGAAAGTAAATAAATACTGTAATGATGAAAACAACTCAAGTGCACAAGTCAGCCTTCAGCAAGTGCTTTGTTCTGTTTTCACCTAGTTTACGATAGAAATAGTCTTTTTTCCTGGAATTGGAATCTCTTAGATACATCCCACATACCTACAGTTCAACAGGGAAACATGTCTTAATGTAAAAAAAAGCAGTATTATCCCCATAATCTTCCTTTCATGTGCACCCAACAGCTCCAGGATGAAGAATGTCCAAGTGGACAGGAGCAGAAGAAACGCTTCATCAAATCCTAAGACATGCATGGATACAACGAATACAGAGCTAACACAGTTAATTCTTACTCAATGAATTCAGGACAAATCTGCCCAGAAAATGAGAGTATATAAGACCATACACAAATTAAATAATACTCTTTTTTAAAGTAACAGTGTTTGCACATCCATTTTAACAGGGAAGACTATGTGCGCCATGGAACATGGACAACATTCATTTTCCCTCAGTTGTCCATCCAGGCCAAATGCTGGACTCCTTTCTCTGCCTCTAGTGCCCCTGGGCCTTCTTACTGGACACAAGATGGCAAACCACAATCGTTCCAGTCATATTTTCAATAGGTTATTGGGAACCAATTCTGACCTATAAATTGTACTTCCAGGTCAGCTGGGAGCTCGGCAGGAAGAAATAACACTCTGCATCTCAGCCAGGCACTGGTAACACAGCAGCTCATGTATTTTAAGTATAATCACCGTGTCTAGTATTAGGATTTTATCTAAGACTCCTGTATTCCTACCTAGGGTGCACTGTTGGTCTGAACAGCCTATTTAGAAAAAGTCAAATTGTCTTCAATAATCAAGCCATCTGTTGTATTGACCAACAATTATTCTTAATGAAAAAACTACACAACTTGGGGCAGATGGTGTCATACTACGAGGCATCAAGGCATTCCCAATATATATAGTTACTATAGGAAAATATATGAATTTGATTAAGAAGTTTTCAAAATCCCGAAGCACAATAACGCAGGCAGTAGTGTCTTGTAAAACTTGAGAGCATTATTAGGGAAGATGACATGTCTTAATGTATTACAGAAAGTCTTCCTGCCCCACTGCACTGGTATCTTCTTCAAGGGTGCGCAACCATCCTCCCAACCTTTTGTTAACGACTGAAACCCAACAAAGCATACAATATCATCTTGCTGATGTTTGAATTTCAGTTTGAGAGGAGCATATACATTCAAGTGGAAGAGTTCTGCAGCTCACAAATGGAAGACAGAAGAATTGTGCTCAGCATACAGAAGTCTAGGCAGAGAATTCTCCTCCTAGGATGGAGGACTTGCAGGAAGGAAAAATAGAAAAAAAAGAAAAAAGAAAAAGAAAATGCAACTGCCCTCTCTCACCCACTTCCAGCCCTCCGAGAATCTTTTGTTAATATATGAGCACGTGACATCTGAGAAATGAGCCAGAGCTCAAAAGTGTCAGGTAATGTAGGGGATAGCACAGGTGCCAAGCCCCAGGTAATTAAGTACATGGCATAGATTTCCTATAGCAGCCTTCTCACCAAAAACACACAGGAGAAAGGTGATGGGAAATGGCAAACTGGCCCCATAGGAACTATGTAAATGCTACTTTTACCTTTGCTGCTTAGCAAAAATAGTAGATTTGGATGTTATTACAGGCACAGTTGTTATAACTAAACAACCAAAGACAAAGTTCAAAAGTTAAGTTTTATGAACCAACATACATACAATCAAACTGCTAAGGCCTGCAAAGCAGCATGCTCTCTCTTACACACAGGGATGGGCACATCTGCCTATACACCCATAGAAACAGCCAAGTCAACACTTCACGTAGCCTGGATACAAGTTTACAGCGATCTAAGGTGTAAGGTCCTCAAATCAGGACACAAGCATACTTCTACACAAAGATCAGGTACTTGACAGTATTTTTCCAACTCCTTCCTAACAGTAGAATACCACATTTATATGAGAAAGAGCACTGAAATTTTATGTTATGAACCAGCTATGTGGACACTTGCCAGCTCACCACCCTGTCACCACCCCCAGCTCAACCACTGCTTCAAGAAAAATTTCTCAGTTTAAAGTACACTTACCTTTGGAAACTAACACTGAAAACAATCGTCATCCCATATGTGTACTATATAGATGTGAATCAATTAATTCACTTACGAGATAAGTATGTGCTGTATCTTAGCTCCTGACAGTAAACCTTGTATTAACAATTTCCAACATATGCTCCAATATTGAGATAATTCTTTTAATCCATGAAACCTTTTGTTCTGAAACCAGCCAATGAAATGTACCATCTTGTCAAAGGAGATAGTTGAATTTATTTTTATTAGATAAAGGAGTTTCAAGTAGAATGATTCTGAAAATTATATTTAGAAGTAAGATCATAACGATTTTATCTTTTGGTGCATCTTCAGCACTTCATGTGGAATGGCACTTCATCATCTCAGTCAAAGCATAGCCAAATCACACTCAATTTTCATTCCTAAAACTTGCACAGCTAAGTCCATTTTTCTGCTCCGGTAAAAACCACAGCACCTTCTCTACACAGTGTCACCAACTTCAAGTAATTTTCCAATCTTGCTGTAATATTACTCAGGAATAAAATCCTATAATCTCTCCCATCACTAAAATGTTCCCTCTCTAAAGTACTTATCGGTGTTAGATCCTCCTCTCCTTCATTTGGATTGCACCTGGAGGTAGTTCACAAAACCTGCCAGCAGGATTTGTAAAAAATAAACATGCCTTCTTCCTACGACCTCGTTTCTTAGGTGCTCAAGCAAGGTTCACTCAGCATTACCAAAACCATCTGAGCATGTACAGGACCACAACCCGTTCTACATCCAGGTCAATGCAAATAGGCAAGAGAATAATACTACACAAGACAACCTGGGCACTGGAGAAAACTCCAGATACCAGACTACGCAAATCATTCTGTCTCTTATAGTAAACACATTTACCTTCATAAATAGCTTTTTGCTTTATTCTGTGGGACCCCAAGCAGTAAGACACCTTGTGATCAATGACTGGCCACAGGCCAGAAATTTTAAAATTTCTCTCAGCAGCTTCATCTTTCCTTTTCTCTGCCAGCTTTTTCCTCTGTACCACAATAAGCTGCAAACTTGCACTTCTGAGGGATTGTTTTGACTTTCTAGGCTGGTGCCTACTTTCATTCATTTTCACCTCAAAATATTCCCCTCTAAAGCCTCCTTGCAGTTCATCTCGAAATTTCAGTCAATTTCCTCATTTCCTTCTGCGAGGAACGCTATCTAAAATATGTCTGCTAGAACTTCTTCCTTCTAATCTTAAAAGGTTTTTTTCTCAAGAGAAGACCTTTCTGTTTCAGTGCCAATGAGATTCTGGAAGATAATTTTGTGAAATCACACAAATTTGCATACCAAGCCACTCATTGCATCACACTCTGCCCTTGCTCTCTAGTTTTTGCTGGCAACAAATACTTGTGATCACTATGTGCTGCCTCTAGATCCCAGCTTCAGAAAAGGAAGAACCTAAGTCTTATGTGAGTCTTTGACATCCTCAAGTCTGGGACACTTGCAAGTTGAAGAAAAGTCATGATCATAAAATAAAGACTATGGTTTTTCATGTTAACGTTAGTGCACAAAGCTGGTGACTGTGCCTTTTCAGTACATACCACAGAATCACAGAACATCAGGGATTGGAAGGGACCTTGAAAGATCATCTAGTCCCATCCCCCTGCCGGAGCAGGAACACCTACATCAGGTCACACAGGAACGCATCCAGACGAGCTTTAAATATCTCCCGAGAAGGAGACTCCACAACCTCTCTGGGCCGCCCCTTCCAGTGTTCCCTCACCCTCACTGTGAAGAAGTTTTTCCTCATATTTAAGTGGAACCTCTTATGTTCCAGCTTGTACCCATTGCCCCTTGTCCTATCATTGCCTGTCACTGAGAAGAGTCTGGCTTCGTCCTCCTGACACTCACCCTTACATACTTATAAACAATCAAGAGGTCACCCCTCAGTCTCCTCCAAGCTAAAGAGACCCAGCTCCCTCAGCCTTTCCTCGTGTGGGAGATGCTCCACTCCATCTTTGTAGATACCATATAAGTCTTCTGAACACTAAAATTTTGCCATTTTGAAATGAAGCCTGGAAGCTCTAACTGCATAAATATATCCACCTTTTATAAGATTAGATGAGCTGAGGTATTGTGAAAAATACCACCACAGAAACATAAAACTTCACCCAAGGAAAGCCCAAGGAAAATAAAGCTGTACTTGGTTGGATTCTATGGGGTTTGGGCATTTGTGCTATTTTTCTTGTAAAGGCAGATGTACTGGCTTTTTATACAACATCTCTAAAAATGCGAAGCTTTAATGTAGAAAAATACTAAAGGAGGCCTAAAAAGTTCTCTGCCTGCCTTTTAGTCCTTTTCATACTTCCTTTATCTTTTTAAAAGCTCCAAGAAACTCCCCCAGTTTCTACTTACGTTAGAGAGATACCTTCTGACAACAGGGTTGGTTTTTTTTCCTCCAGTCCATCTGTCCTGACCAGGCAGAAATAAATGTAGAGTCAGCAGAAATCTGTGGTTGCATCTGCAGTGCTTGACTGGAACCTCACCAATTCAGTGGGTGCTCACCACAGCTACCTCTTTGCAAACCCAGGGAAGAGAGGACTAAGGTTGTGCCAAAAAGTGGTCCAGTAACATAGAAGATACTGGGCAGCACAGATGCAAATAGTGAAATAAAACAAACCGAAAGAGTTAGTTTAACGACTCTCACAATCCATTCCTACAGCAACAAGTGGAGCAAGTACTTACACAAGTCGATTGTAATGGTTAAGTCCAAGAAACAAACCAAAGCGTACCATAGCAACAGCTGTACTTCAGGAACACCATAATGAATGAAATAACAAAGGACATCTTTAAAGAGAAAAAATGAGACACCTATGGAATTTTCAAGACAGCCCTTCGCAGACCCTAATAAAAGCCTGGGGGCCAAAGTTCAGCTTGTTACTGTTAACAAGTATTAAAAAAATTTAACTGTGTGTGTCCTGAAGATATACTGCCAAGTGGGATAAGTTTTTGTCTGTAATTAATCACAAACCAGTTCTCGGATCTGACAGGAACAATCCCAGAAAATTCTCAAGTGACGTTTTCCAACAGACCAGTTAACAGTGACCTGAGCAGCACACAGGGTACCGCAGTGGCTAATAACACGTATCCAAAGAGACAGTCCATGGTCTGGATCCAAGATACCCAGTCATTGTATGTGACAATGACCACAGTTCACAGCTTCATTTCTCACGAGCACTTCAGCACTTCACGGGCAGACTTTTAAGACCGACCTGGACTTGTAAAGGACGGCCACAAACATTATTTCAGTAATACTGTGAAACTAAGTGGTGAAAGTGTCAGACAAAAGCCAGCACCCAATCGCAGTGTCTGCATTCCAGCTACAGCTGTTGACTGAACACTGGAATTAAATACCATCCTTCTCAAATGCAGGTATGGCAGCAACTCTAGACCTACAGATTTGTGGTGAAACCAACAGCAGCAGTTTACCAATTCCTTAGTCTGGAAATGTTCCGTGGCTACATCAGACTGGAGAAGCCTAAGGAGTTGTGAGCACACTCGTGAAATGAGTGGAGCAAAACCACGTTACAGATGCTTTAAAAACATGTAACTGGATGTGGAATGGTTCACAGAGTAAGAATGCCTGAGCTGTTATTCTAACAGCCCAAAGTAAGTGTATGAAAACATTAGAAAACACCCTGCAACCAGTGACAATGCAGGAAAACTATGCGGGGCAGGGGGTGGGGGAAATCTATTCAGAAGCAATTTGATTTTTTTTCCATTGTAAAATTAAAACTTCCATTACAATATTTATTTTTGCCCAAAACATTAATGTAGCAGTGTTTACTAAGAAGGTTACAAACTCTATTTAAAAGTATCTGTCACTGATTAATTCAATAGTGAAAATAAATGTTTCAAAAATACTCAACAGACATTTTAGGAAGAGGAGAACAAAGGAATGCTTTCATGATGCAAAAGAGAGTTTTCAGTGAAGCGTGAGCCTTATTTATTCTATCTTTAAAGATACTCACATCAAGAGAATGCTACAAGTTGCTTATACAATGTTATTCCATTATTATATTATTATTCTCTACTCCAGGCTCTCAAAATCCCCAATAAATTGATACTATTGTAAAAAAGCCTGCTACAAAGATGAGCGTTACCTTAAATTAAGAAGGCGAAACTATTAAAAACCATCCTGCAGTCCACCAGGATTAATTTTTTTCAGGACCTACTGAATTTAGAAGTTTGCAGAAAATAGGACTGTAAACTACATTGGGTTTCTTAGGTTATAAAAATGTAAGATGTTCATTACTAACCATCCTAGAATGACTTACTGTGACTGTTGCTTTAGAGGCTACCTTTGAGGGAATACTGAACAAAGAAAAATTTGGGTAATAACATAAGAATTTTGACAGTTACAGAACCACTAAATTATTAAATTGCTTTATACTTTTAGACTTAAAAGTTTGCTTCCACTTTGGATATTTTTCATCCCTACTGTAAGTTTTACATCTCAAAGGCGAACTATGTACCACACTGTCTCATCACATTTTCACCAACGCGCATGTTTTAAAACTTGTGCTGCACCGAAAAGAAGAAAGAAGGCGAAGCATCTAAACTCGACTCAGGTCTGAGGATGGAGGGAGAACAAAGACAGTCACACTACTGTTTTCATTTAGCTTTGGGGACAAGGAGAACGCAATGCAGTTGAGCTAAGGGTGTATTATTGTGACAACAGGGCAGAAAAAGGGGAAAGGAGAGAACTTAAAATCACGCAGTTCCAGTGATTTTAAGTCCATCTCTAGCTCTGCATCTGGTGATGTAGGTTTCACTTCAGTCTACAGGGATTTCAGAAGCATATCTATACTTATCCTCAACACCTGTCATTATTTGGAGGAAAAATGTCAACACTGTTTCATGAAAATTAGAGAGATGTAAATTAAGTAACTTGGCCAGCATCTATTGCTGAAGTTCCTGACAGAGAAAAAATGACCACGATGACAACTGACATCCAAACCAATGCACTTAAAGCAGGTATTCATACTTGTGCATCAAAAAGGTTTCATTTCAGACACTGATTTTCCTTTTTGAGAAGTGGAGGGAAGCCTGCATCTGGAATGAGTCCTCTGCAGTGGTTAGCCTGTCATCCAGCCATTAACAAGCACGCAGTTCAGAACGGCCGACACAGATGCAGCCTCTTCTCCCACCCATACTTCAGGAATATTAAAGAGATTCGCAAACATGAGGGGAAAGTGACAGTCACACCAATTTCCTAGAAACTGAGGATCATGATTGTCACACCTAGGGAACAGTTTATTATCAAATAGAAATGATAATTAAATAAATCAAGATGACTCTTTAAAATGAAAACATCCATCTAGCTGCATACCATAGAAAATACATATCGTACAGGACAAAACACAAATCAGACATGACATAAAATTATTCAGTTTGAATGTATTATCTTATAGTTATTACAGCTCTGTCAGCTGTCATTGTATTTACCATGCTTGAATTCATCTGCAGTATAATCTTTGGTAAACAGATCATTTGCAAGTAGCAAAAATTTAGAGTGAAACAGGAATTTTAAAGTGTTGATGCTCAAAAGTGCAACAAGGTATATTACACTAACCATCTTCCTGTTGAAAGCCCTTACAAAATGCTTTTAGCCTAGTGATTATATTTATTGAAGAGGGTACTGTCCAAACTTGTTTTTCAAGAAATACTGGCTTTAAACCACGCATAAAAGAAAAGCAAAATATTACAAATATACATCACACTTTCACTACAAGGAAAAACACTACTGAGGTTTTTTTGAGGAAATTAATAAAAATGGAAAAGGCTTTAAACTGCAATTGAATGAGATTGAACACCATGACAAATATTTAACTTTTTCCACACTCTGCAGAAACCAGCACACTCAGACACCTGCACTCTTCCAAAACCCCCACTGCCCTTTGCTACACTTCATACACTTTCCCGTGATCTCCATTTTTCCTTACCAGCTGCACTCCAGTACCCCCAGTTTTGGTCATTAAACTGAAATATAAACCAAAGAATGTGTTTGACTCAAGAAAGCAGGAAAGCAGAGGCAGGAAAGATGGAAGAACACGTATAAAAACCCGTAACTATCTCTTGTGGTTAAACTTCCTCTGCCTGGCTGGCTAACTAAATTGTGTGTGCATTTCCACACAAGAAACATCACGACATTGAAGGTGGCAAAGCAGTCCCATTGTTGTGTGGGGTGGCAGGCTTTGCATCTTAGTCTTTTCCAGGCAACTCACTTATTACACCTTGACATACAATTACACTGGAGCTGGAATAAATTTACAGGGTGCAGTAACTATCACTACTAAGAACTCTGGATGCAAAGCATGTAGAGATTTTGAAAATCAACATTTGCTTTACAGGATAAGTCAAGCATAAAAGAAAAAAGACCAGTGAATGAAAAGTTTGGAACAAATCCACAGTGTTAACTAAGCTAAATAACCAAGGCACAAGGCATTTCCTCAGGACTGATGAGCAGCTGCCCAGGGAAGGGACAGAAAGGAAGAGGAAGAGGCTGGACACATGCTTTTTATTGTGAGTGACACAAGTTAATATATTGAAAGCATTTCTATAAAGTAGGTCCTTGGAATTTTTCATAGTTAGTCAATAGTGGAATAGCGAGCAAAACAAGACCTGTAAATCGCTGTGCCAGAAAAGAATGAGGAATCATATCCTGGGCATGGGAAAACTTTACTTAAACTTAGTAATCGGCAATGTTACATTCATTTGTGTGATCTAAATGGAGACACCTACCACTCATTGAAATTCCATAGTCTGGGCTTTCAATCCAATATATTTGACTATACTTTTCTACATATTTTTCTATTTCAGCTTGACTTAATATAAATAACAGAATCAAAACTTTCATTACAATAATTCATATGAACCCGAAACTGGATGCCCCGATAGCTAAACTCACACTGAACTGAAACAGCAATCTGCAAATTAAGAAGGCAAAAATCTAGCTCACGTGCCTCTATAGCTGAAGTAGAGAGCTCTCCTAAAACTCTTGAGGGCTTTTAACTTCTGTTTGAAACACAAAGGATTAGATTTCTAAAGCTTCTTTCTGAATTTAATTGGACAAGTATAGCTTTTCAAGTAGCCCATCTGCCTGGAGCGCAGCAGGCATGATGGGAAGTGTAAAATACTACTGCAATATTTGGATAAATTCTCAAATAAAACAGCAAAAAGCCTCCAGTAATTAGTGGATGATATAAGAATTCTGAACTTGGCACTGGAACTTTATTTGCAGAAACTGTTGGACTTGTTTATTGTGTATACTTGTTTCCAGTGAACAAGCAGTACAGTCAATTTAGTGACTTAATGCAAGCATATCATGAAAGTAAAATTTGGAGTTAATGTCCATATTTGTTTCCTCTATATCTTGTGCAATGTTTCTCTCTGCAGTTAAATCATGCAACACTCATTTTCTTCTAAAACTTAGTAATAGAATAATATCAGATTATTACTTAAATGAGATTACATTGCTTAAATGTTACATGAGGCTAGATAACAGTTTGCTATATTCTGCAACAAGATCTTTCCCATTGCACCCATTTCATCAATTCTTGTAAATTTAATATGGTAATGTTTGTGTAATGCTTAAACAAACGGTACACAAAGAAATTTTTCACTCTGAGGGTGGTGAGACACTTGGCCCAGGCTGCCCAGAGAAGCTGTGGCTGCCCCATCCCTGGAGGGGTTCAAGGCCAGGTTGGATGGGGCTTGGAGCAACCTGGTGTGGTGGGAGGTGTCCCTGCCCAGGGCAGGGGGGTTGGAACTTGATGATCTTTAATGTCCTTTCCAACTCTAACCATTCTGTGAGTCTATGATTATAATGAAATCACCAGTGAATTAACAGAGAACAGGATTAATAGTAAATTAACACTATTGCAGGCAATTTAGCCCCAGTCTTAAAATTCACTGTAATCCTAAAAGCAAACTATGCTGGACTAATAAAAATCCCATTGACTATTTCTCACATTTTGCACAGATTTCTCCTCTTATCCCTGTTCTAGTCTAACAGCTGGTTTCAGATTTAGCATCGGTTATTAAACATACAGGAACGGTATTTCACATACAGTACATCTCATGAGTGAGTTTTGAAATTCAGAACTTAAAATCCGTTACCAGTCCAGCAGCATTCACTGCATATCCCAAACTTTGTCTCAAGCTATTCTCGAACAATTTGGGTAGGAGAATTCACATTTGTAATGAAGCCTATCACACAGGTTATCTGGGTAAGAAACTGCAAAACCACTGTAACACTGTAGAAACTTAGAGTAAGAAGTCCTGGGTAAAATACTTAGAAGTTAAATGTGCATAATTTGAACAAAATATATATGGCATACACTCACCTATATGGCCTACCTCAGGAAGCCATAACATATCTGAATTTTGTAGCAGAAAGTTTGCTTTGTGACTATCAAAGTCACTTACTGTTTGACATAAAAACATTGAAACAACAAGATTAGTGTTGGCCTGTGTGATTGCTAGAGATGTTTGAAGCTGTTTACTCACGTGGGTGAAGTGCAAGACTTAGTTTTCACTTTTACTGCCTTTATATTGTCTTACTGCAGCTCTAGTACATCATGTGTGTATTTGCAATGCATCATTACGTGTCTTTCCCATGCTCTGCTGTGCACCAGTCAACACATAGCACATGGGTTCATATTCCAGGGAAGAGGGAACAATACACTGCACCACACCTCAATTAGTAAAATGTACCATTAACGAGCCTGGGTGTGACTGCCTACCTTACACGAATCACCCACGTCTACACTCAAGCACAAACTTAGGAACAACCCATCCTGGTACATCCATAATCTGCATTTGGAGTGACAATTCAATGGCACTTCAGATTTCACTAATAATACCGTTTTTATAGAATAAATACAGAGAACTTGGAAGTGGCCAGTGCTTATTACACCTTAATGTATGAATAAATGTCTTTGTGGCAAACAGCCTTATAATGAAAGTGGCAGCTGTGAAAATGGGTCAAAGCTTTATTTGTTAGAGTACAAAAAGAGATTATATTGCACTTGAAAAGGACTAAAATACTTGCAACTAAAATTTTAGTAACAGCTGGCTCCATAATAAAACATGTTCTCTTACTTTCCTCCAGTCTTGCTAATGCAATCCATAGTTGTTATATTATTGTCCACTTTTCAGAAACCTAAGTTTTAGTGGCCACTCAAAATGTTCAACGTTTGTTTCTTCACTATAAGCTCTGGACAACTGATAAATCACAGCTTTACAGGCCAGTTTCCTGCATGCAGGCCAAGTAGAATGCTATACATATGTGCTGCCAGTTTGTCTTGATTCCCAAATAATTGATAGTGCATAGGAAAGAGATTTCATCTCCTCAGAAGAGGCGCCATTTGCATTAATCACATTAATCACATTAGGATAATTAATTTTTCCTTGGCCCAGAGTTGTACTCAAATCCGTATACTTTAAAATGAGAATCTCTAAAAAAAAAATAATCTGTGTTTTGCTTGAAAGTTACGTTTCCAAATTAAGAACTCACATTTGTACTGTTCAGGTTTTTGTTCATTTTTAATAAGAAGATGTAATAGTCTTTTTCAAATACAAAGATTTAAGTTCCATATTTGGTATCAGATTCAAGCCCGCAAATACCAATCACAGAGAAAACTACTACTCTTGAGTATTTTATTATCATTTTAGGAGTTTTGTATTCCATAGGAAGAAAAGATTTGGCACTTCAACATTATAAAACATTTTTTCAGTTTCTGTACAAGTATCTCACTGTCAAAGCTACAAAAGTGCTGGAGATTAAAAGTTGCTAGGAGACAGCGGAAGAAAATTATGGTGTTTGGCAGTTTGTTCATCTACAACTGTTGTCTTTTTACTTTCAGGAACCATTTCCTGTTACTCTGCATTTGCGGGTTATTGAGTCTGGACCACTCTTCTGATGCCAAAGCAGAACTTCCTCAAATGAAACAGTCCCTGGGATACGAGTGGCCTTGTACTTTCATGAACTGAAGTAACAACCAGACATGGATAACTCCTCTCACTGAAAACCCACTGGATGCTGGATTTTTGCCTGGTCAGAAATGGTTATATTTCACATAACTCTTTGTGAAGATTAGTTTCATTTGCAAGACTAAAAAGATGACTGAAGAAGGAAAACTCTCTCTGAAGAAAGCAACTGTGCTTGGAATTCATGGATATATTCCATCAGTGCACCTATGCATCAGAAATGAAAAAGCCCCCAAAAGTTACTATGCTTGCTGTTTGGACGACGTGCAAATAAAACGGATGTGACTGGTCCATCATTAAAGAAAAAAAAAAAAAAGGAAAAAGGAAGAAAAAAGCCGGATCACTAATGGAGAGCTGACTGTCAAATACGAGCCATCGGAAAAGCCATAGGTTCAACCCCACCTTTACATCAGTTCACTGTCAGCCCAACAGCCTGTTGCAATTTTGTAATATGAAGATCAAGTCAGCTTCAGAACACAAGGATTTCCGCTTTCCATAGCTACAAGAAATCTTTCCTTTCTTTATCTCAGTATTTGGTCTATTGACCAATTAAATTTGGAAGAGAGCATGTCAGTTAAAAGCACGCACAGTAACAACAAGCAGAATGAAAAGCTTAGCTTCTTCAGGAGTAAGGTATTCGTTTGCGTCTTGGGAACAACCCTGATATACGGTTCAGATGACAAATGAAATGGGTCGCAAAGAAACACGCTACTTGCAGACTTTAAATTGTGATTCAATGGCCCAGCAGAACATGAAGATGCGCCCAGTGCTACTGAAAAGGAACAGTCTGGATTCAGCTGACTTCATGAGACAGCCGCACCACCGCAGGACCAAATCTCAGCAAGTGCGATTCAAGGATGACAGCGTGAACACGAAGACGGAAATGGATAGCAATCCTGCCCAAGATACAGCATTCACAACCGGAAAAACAGAAATCTTTAGGGGCCATGATTTTTTGCTACATCAATCTCCATCTTTCCCAAAGGCTCAGAAGGGCCTTCGGAACATTGCCATACAAACATCTCCCAGCCTCAGGAAACACTTCCCGGTTTTTAAAAAGAAAAAGCTGACAGTAAGCAAATCATTAACAGACATGCCAACAGAGCCTGCAAATTCCATCCAAGTCAACGGCAATCTTTCAGAACAAGACATTATGTCTTCTGATCTCTGTTATTTAAGAATAACTAATGATTTGGAAGATGGATTTGGGAATAGCGAGGTGGACGGCGAGTTAAATCAAAGACCATCAAAAGCACAAAGCAATGGACCTATCCACTCAGATGATTTCTCAGCATCAGAGAAGACAACTGTTTCTACACAGGTGCCTGAATACATACACGTGAGTTTTCCACAAGACAGCAACGTTTCCATGGATGCACCAGGCTCAACCATGAATTTAAGTCATTCACTGCATTCTTCTACCGGCATAAATAGCAATGAAAATAATGAAAACAGCACGCCGCCATCTAATTGTGAGAAAGCATACCCTTGCCTAAGCAATTCTAGTAACTGCAGGGAATATAATCCTCATTCCGCCTCTTGTGAAGCAGATAGAAGTGATTCCGAGTTGCTTGTAGCCAGCAAAGATGCGAGCAGTAAGGAAACTACTCCAGTACCACCTCCATCAAACCACAGTTCATCTCCCTGTGCCCTCAGAGACCATCAACAGGCAGGAGAGCACAAAACAGACTCCAGCTGTGTGACGTTAACAAATGGTGATCACACAATAACGTCCTTGACCAGCAGCAAGGCGTCAAAATCTATTCTGTCATGTAATACTGAAACTGAGAAAAATCCTACCCACTCAGACGTTTCCCAGAGTAACAGCTGTTTAGAAGGACTCCACATCAAGTCTTACCTGCCAAGGAATGAAATAAACCCCCAAACCAAGGAAGAGGTTAGCGAAATAAATCAAATTCATTTGGCACGTGGAGAACTCTGTGCCCTACAAGGCAGGCTGCAGTCTGTAGAGGAATCCTTGCAGTCGAACCAGGAGAAGATTAAAGTCCTTTTGAATGTAATCCAAGACCTGGAAAAATCCAGAGCCCTCAGTGAAGGGTATGGTGCATTTTAATATCAGTAATTAGTTGGAAGTGTAAAGTAGATGTTAGCATTCTTTCAACCTTTGCTAGTGAAAAAAAAAAACCAAAACAACTTTCCTGCGATATTTAAAGATGAGTTTGCAAAAAATGGTATTTTATGTCCTTTTCCTGGTATTTGGGCCTCAGCAGAGAAGCAAGGCTCTTTGTAGGTTGGCTTTAGCTTACACTGCCTTAACTAAATCCAGTAAGAGTTTAACACCCTTTTTTATTTAGATTTATGGTGTCATAGAAAGCCACTGACAACTAAGAGCTGGAAGTCTCCATCTAGCTAAAATCTGGATGCAGTAGAACAACAAAACCCAAATCTTATGTACTCATGTCGTACAACAGAAAGCTATGGCAAGCCAACTATCTCTTGCAAGGTCAGAATATGTATTTAGTGCCAAAGTAGTCCTACTGCTGAAACAGCTTCTATCAGCAAAAACATACTTCTGTTCAATTATCGCTGCCTTCATAAGCAAACAAAAGTATTAGGGCTAAAGCACAGACATTTGGGGACCAAGCTGCTAGCTACATTTCACAATAGCACAGACAATACTGCTGCCTAGAGGGAATGCCTCAGTAAGAAAAGGCACAGCGCCAGGAAACCTCAAGAGCTTCAATATGTCAGGAAAATTTCATGGGAGGTGGAGGTGGATGCTTACAAGGGATTAAAACATATCAACGTATAGCATGGGAAGATTGTTAGCAAGAACTCACTTTGGAATCTCAGAGTCTAGAATGACTGGGCTTTTGGCACTACCATAGGAATGCATGACCTGCATTTATTTTTAGTATGCTCTCATAGGGACTACTAGCCAAGGCTGCAAGCATTACTTATGTAACTTATTTATGCATGATAAATAACAACAATATTAACAACATAAACGCAACTGATGTCTAAACATTGGACATTTTTGTAGGACAGGGTTAAAATAGAACTTTAAGTGTTTCTATGCTCAAAATAGGTTTTAGGATATCCTAATAATTCTTTCCAAATCATTAACAGCAGCTCCTACTTAGTGCATCTAGGATACACTTTAAAGTTCCCCTTTATGACAATGTAGTCTATTTTTGTCTTCAAAAAACCCACAAATAAATCTAACTATCAAGAGAATAAAGGTTTCATTTTATGTTATTTTCTTTTTTAAAGATAAACCAACATGACGTCCATGTTTATCACACATTTCCTTTCATACTTAGCACAGCTAGCTTAGGCATCTGGAATAATCATTTATGTGCAACTGCTCTGTGTGTAAAACTGCATCCTTCATTTCAAAATCAGACCATGTGTACCAACAGTATTTACTGACTACAACTAAGGAATTAAGCTGGTAATTTTCCACATTTCATTTCCACAAACTGTACAAACATCGCCAAAAGAAGGCCACATTGAGATTTTTGTGTAGGTTCAATCGCACAGAAATAGCCCAGAACATGACATTGATTTGCCTGACTTGTCACCAGGTCTATGCACTTGTTCCCATGTGGACAGAAAAGGTTTGTGTGGCTGTGCAAAAGCTGTCAGGATGTAACTAACTGAAGCCACAATTTTATACTGCCCAATTTTCTTACAGCTTCTGGAGAAAAATAAAACTATTCTGAAGAATACTTGGTTTCTCAAAGTATCTTATCGAAGACTTGCAATTACCTTCTTGATTTCTGATAAATAACTCTCCAACTCACACTCCAAATACAAATTTACACTCATCAAAAAAAATTAAAATCACATAAATTAAGTTAACATGTGATTTGACTCTGGACAGATCTCCCCTTTCTATCTGAAACACTCACCAGTAATGTCCATCTGGCTGTTAGCATGAAAATACTTCTGTTAGCTTCCACTCTGCCCACGTAAATTTTTATTCCATGTAACAATTTCCCCATATAATTCAGCTCCAACTACTTTCTCTCAGTGGGTTGCTCTCTGTCATTTTCCTCTCTCTGAAAAGCTCAAACAATTTTCTAGCACCTACTCTGTAATAGCCCAGGCACAAGAGACAAAATCCAGGTAGACACACTGACAACAGAAATGCAAAACATCTATAAAATACCCAAACCCAAAAGTTCTGTTTAGCAGCCAGATCCAAGGAAGATGCGGAGAATTCAAAATACATGTCAAGCTTAAGCAATCACTTGTCTGTAGTATATCTCATAAAACTACCACCCAACCATGTTTTTTAGGAAATTGCAGAAAAGACCTTCTCCCCTGCATGTAGTTACGTGCGACAGAGTGGACAAGTTCCAACCATCTTTCCAGATCTGACCACTACAAACAATGACTTGCAGTGAAGCACAGTCAGATTATTCAGCAATATTCACAGTCTGTTTCTGTTCAGTTACCACATGGGCAAAACCAAAAATTCTGCCAAGTATCTTGAAGTTGCACACTGAGATTCAATGCTAAGCTTCCACCCATCTTGCTAGAATCATCTAGCAGTAAAACTGAGCATTCCAAGTACTTGTGGAGGTGGCGTAACAACACATGTGAAGAACCTCCACTTCAATTCCAAAAGCAATCAGAAAGTTGTTTTGGTACCAATTCAACTCTCCTAATTCAAATAAAATTCATTAAATATAAGTGTTATGCATCCTTCAGATGTAATGAGCCACCGACCTCAAACTGTTTCTAGTAGAAACAGTTCATAAAAATAGTTCAGCTCTAGTTGGTGTTAAGTATGAAAAGTCACTTCTCCAAATGTGTGTACAATCAGCAGCAAAAGTCTGACTTTTTGTTATAATAAGTGAGGAAACACAGAAAGGGGAAAGAATGGAAAGAATAAAGGAAGGAAGGTAGAGATCAGATTAATTCACCAGAAGTATAGATATTCAACTACGTTAAGGTGTGTTTATAACAATCAGTTATGCATCTAAGTGTTCTCCTAACAAGGACTCATGGAAGAACCAGCAACCAGACTTTTAACAGCATGAAGTGGGAAAGATACAAGACAAAACCCCATAAATCGATACAGGCTCTGGGTTTTTTAACGCAACCTTCTCATTTAGATTTTGGCACTGTAATTTTTAGTGATGATAACGGAAGCCATGAACTTTTATTATTTGATATATTTATTATATTACTTCTGTTCCTGAAAGATTCAAAGATTGGCTAATATATCTATACATACACTGTCTGTTACAGGCGTAACTTCTATCACACTGGGCAAGACCTCAACAACTGCAGCACCTGCCAGAACACAGCGTGCATCATTTACAGGTACTTCGCTCCTTCAGCCCATTTGGTATCATCTCCATCTCTCTCACAATCCTACAATACAATGATTTGCTCACAGCTATGGAAGGTCTCAGCTATTATTAACCCAGTGTTTGAGCAAAAGCCCAAGTGGTATGTGCGAGGCGGTTTGTTTGTCTTCCCCAGCAGAAAACAATTCCTATTTGTGTTATCTGAAAGAGATACTGCGCTTCTGAGGATTCAAATAAACATTGCCCACTAACATTTCACAGCATTAGTACTTGCATGCTTCGAAAAGCTTTGATGCCACTTCTGATGTAATTCCCTTTGTTAACATTTTTAAAGCTAGGATTTCTGTAATAAATTTAGATCTTGGAAAAGATAAACACTCAATTCTCCAAATGCCAGTAAGCTATAGCTACAGTTCATGTTATGTGCAAAACAAAAACAAACCTCCCACACTTCTCACTTCAGTAAATGTTATTATTTTGAGAGAGTGCAATTTGAGTGTAAGTTACTCCAAATTTAAATTGCAGCTTGTGTTAAACTCTTATGACCAAAAGCTCTGTAGTACTGTGTTCTGGAAGCCCTACATGTTTCAAACACCATGTCTATACAAAGACACTGCAAGAGCCCTCAGCTTTCCAGCCATCCACACTGGTTCTTTTGAACCTTACCTTTATTTCTGTGCGTGTATCTCCTCTTATCCAATTAACATCTTGGCTCTCATTTGACATCAATAATTATGGGTTTCAATGGAGAAAATTAGTCACATTCTACTTTCCTGTTAACTAATACCACTTATCTCAAAGACTTACCTATTTGCTTAATTCTGTCTATTTTTAGTCCTAGTAGTTCTCCTAGCAGGAGACATTCACATTTAACAAAGTTAAGGAAGTGAGAGTTGTGACTCCGTGCCAAGCCTGTGACCGAGTTAGACACAGTATCAAAACCTGAGCATTGTATGAAAGGTCATCCTAGTATATTCTTTTTAAGTCGCTTTATTTTTGTCCCATTGCTCTGGGCGCAATGCTGGAGTTCTTAACTCAGAAAGAAAAAGGTTGGCCTCAGAGAATATGAAGAGATGAACTTACTTTAAAAGCAGTATCTTATAACCTCGCCTTATAACCAATATCAAAACCATGCCGAACTGTTCTAATGAATAATTTCCACATGTATTTTAAAGAGGGAAAGTCTCACTTATTAGCTTAAATGTCTTCGTTTTCCCATAGTGTAGAATATGACTTCAGACAACAGGAAGGAAGATTTCATCAGATTTTGAAAACGCTGGACCATGTAGAGCAAAATCCAGCTTCAGCTTCACCTCAGAAGCTACCATCCGACCATCCAGCTCCCGAGAAAAAGGAGTTCAAAAGAAAAACAAAAAAGGTGAAAAGAAAATGCTTCTGGTGGATTTGACTTCCTTATGGATCCTTTTACATTTCAAAAGACACTGAACAGAAAGAGGTTTGAGCACACACACCTGAAAAGGTGCTATTATGAAATCACAGAGCTAAAGAACGTTTAATTAGAGTATCTAAAAAATCAAAAGAATTGAATTTACTTAAATCATCTCACTGATTAAAGGCGCATGAAGATACTATTTTCAAAAAGGAATTGTTCCTTTCAAAAGGAAGCTTTCTCATTTTTTTCCAAGGACACTTTCATATGCTTTGTACAGACTTTTTTTTCAACGTTCCAAAAATATCAATGTTTAAATCTCTACTTTAAAAACCAAATGGTACACAACACTAAGGGTGTCACAGTCTTATTTTCCTATTTATAAACAACATAGACTAAAAACAAAGAACTTCATTGGTCTTTAAACAGATGACCTAATGAAAAATAAATTTAGGGGAATCCACATTGTTCAAAAAATCTCTCCTCAAAGGAAACAATTATAATTATTTCACATCCACACTGAGCTATTTTTGTTGCTGTCACCTAATATTCAACAACAACAAAAAATATAATTTCAGGTTAAGTTTTAGTCTGTCCTTTTATTGGTTCAACTGAAAAAGCAACCATATAGAAGTTTCAGCCATTTAATAGACTTCTCTGAAAAGAATGATAGAACCATAAAACAAGCGTTCTAGTATTAACCCCCTACTCACACGAGGTCCAATGTGGTGAATTTGAGTGCTGAGTATGTCCAAAGACAAGAATCCCTAACCCTTTGGGCAAGCGGTTCCAAATTGCTTCTTAACATCTAATCCGAGTTTCCTAGGTTCTAACTCGTTCCCATTATGCCCTACCCTATCCAAATACACCTTCAAGAAGAATTAGACGGATAACAGGACCTCTCTCCTAAGCCTTCACTTCTTAAAGGCTGAACAAATCCAATTTTCACTGCCTCTCCACGTGTTATGAGCTGCAATCCGCAGTCATCTTGGTGGTCTCCCTCCAAGGAATTGATGTCTTCCATCTACCTGGAAGCCAAAAGCCGGACACAATGCCTCAGATGTCATCACGCAATTGCTGAATAGAGGGGGAAAAAGCCCACTTTGGGTACTGTCTTGCTAAACCACTTGTCCTATTTGCACATTTAAGACCTGTATTGATACGCCACAATAGACCAAGATGTGGATTTCCAGACTACAGATTGAAATAAGTGGATAATGATACAAAATTAATCATAAAAATAATATTTAATTACCTTATCTATATTGTATAAAAAAAAAAAAATCACAACCATCATAACATGCTGAAAAGATTTTTATCAGATGGCAATGCAGTTATTTCTTTCCTTCAAAACCAGTCCAGTTACCAGGAAGCACAGGGTCTGCCCATGTAACCTTAGGGTTGATGATACTATTCTTCTGCTCATGAAAATATGGTCACCTTTCATACGGGGGGCAGAGACAAAAAGGTTTTCCAAAGCACGTTTAAGGGCACACTGTAAAGCTCAATTAATGTATTTTATGTTTAGTGGAATGTACTGCAGGGCTTTTCTAAGAAGTGACTCCAGTTAATTAGCTCAAATGGTGCCAGGGTATTCAATACATTAACCCCTGGATCCCATTTTTCTAAATCATATTGTATTAATTGTGCAATGGTAATTAAAAACATGTGTACCCTTTTGTAAATTTCTGTGTTCCTTGAATTCTTAGGGTTAATTACACGTTTGAAAACACATTAAAAATGACTGCGCACAATATTTTTTTTGTCTGGAAGAACTAAGATTTTTTGATAAAACTAGTCTTCATTCAGCAGAGAGTATGTTATGTGAGAGTATGTTACGTGACATGGCTTAATTTATCAAAATTCTAAGGAACTTCCAGTTTTAAAAAACATTTCCATGTTAAGTTTAGCCAGTATGGAAATAACATGCACAAAATTAGCATTATTTTAGAATTTTTGCTAGCAAAAAGGACGCCTTTAGAAAGACAGAAAAGCTCTACAATAATAATTTGTGAGTACAACAAAGTTAAGAATTAGATTATTACATTCAGAACACGCCATTATATTACACTCAAATACACACCCTTCTCATGCTGGTATGCCGACAGCATTCCTATTTTGTCTTAGTCTTTGTAATTGATATAATGAAGGATTTACTCATTTGTAAATGGTTCTTGTGTATTACAATAACATTTTAAGGTTAACATCCCCTGAAGTAAAGGTATAGTAATGAGCAACACCAAGAGATGTAACACTAGCAAACCAAGGAATTTTTTCTTTGTAACAAACTGATTTTCACTAAGTTGTTCTTAAACAAAAAACAGTATTTTTGTCTTTTTGCTAATAAGCATTAAAAAAGCTCATTTTAAGCTGTCTGATTTTAGCTTTGCATACCTAATGAACACAATTCCTTCAATACATTTGCAAAAAACCCTTATTATTCAATTTAAATGAACTGTGCTATTTTGGTTCACCCCCTAGCACCAATCAATTCCCAGGGCCAGTAAAGCTATGCAGGAACGTAAATACTATGTTTAGTTTAAGAAAGTCCAACCAAAGACAGATCTAAGTAAGGCTCTAAGTCCTTCTTAAGGCCTGAAGAAGCATCAATGCTTCTAAAAAAAACCAAAAAACCCCAAAATACTGATTTAAATGGCTAGAAGTGTTATATTTTAATTTCTGATCTCCATGACAGACAGAACTGTAGACAATTTTTAATCCTGATTCTTCCAGTCAAAATTAGCCTTTGTTTTCCACACCCCTCAATTGGTTGTTTTTCAATTCTTTCTCAATCAGTAAAGTATAGATTATCCATATGTGGATGTGAAATTCTCTTTTTAACATATGCACACACAGCAGTAGGGAAACACTTCCCAATGCTTCCATTTAAGAACATTCAGTTGTCTTTCAGCCTGCCTTTTGTTCAGAGTTTTAAAATCCACCCCCTTCAAGACATCTGTTTTCCTTGGAAGAAATTACAAAATTGCAGTGCTGCTCCAGCACTGTCCTTCAGAAAGGTTGCTCCTAGAGTTCTTGACTTCAGCACAAGAAAGGAGATTTTGGTGAATCACTATTAAGTAGCAACTGCCAGCCACGGTCCAAAATAGGTGCTTGAAATCCAAACAAAAGGCTTATCTGAAATACAGACACAACTCCCTCATTCATCCTGCAGAGGATCAGAGTGCCAGGAACAAAAAAGTGCAATAATTTATCAGAGAACACCGTAAAAGTATATCTACAAATGAATAAGCAGCATGATTTCCCAATAAAACCACACCCACTGCAAGAAGTTATACCACAGATTCTCCACAGTACATCACACACAACAGGCTTTCTACATAACATTTTAAAGACAATATTGGAGCAAAAGGCTCTTTGTTACATTAAAAGGTAACAGTGGGGAAAACTTCAGTCATGGTATGTATTGACCACAGCAAGAGGGTAAGACTGCTTAGTTGCTATATATTGTGTTAAGGTTGAACATAAAAACGTATATCCTAGCAACGCAAAACAACTAAAAATTAATAGCACTTTAACACATTATTGGAGAATCTACAGAATGTGAAAATGTCATATGTAAGCATTATTTTTTTTTATTGTTTAATATTTTAAAAGTAGTTTAGCAACGAATAATTCATATAGGAAATAAAAGAATTATCAGATACACATTATGAAACTTACAATGTCAAGATTGGAAAAGCAATAGAAATTACTCCCAGAGTAGGAAATAAGTGTTAGAAATATACACAAACACACCCCTAAATAAAATTTTTAAACCCACAAAGAATCCACAAACCCAGAACAAAAAATCCCAAAGCCACAGGTACTTGAGAGCCCTTGCATACAGAATATTGTAGGCTTCTCTGAAACAAATATTTAAATGGCAACTGCATTATGCTATTTATAAAACTTTGCACAGAGCACAGCATATTCTAAAATGACTGTATTTGAAATTGCTGTTTTATGGAGTCAACCTAACCTTCTTTACAAACTCAGAATGTATGAATACAATACTGACTTCCCTCAGTCATGTCAGAGCAGTTCTTGTAGGGCTTTTTATAGTTTTCTGCACTACAGCTCTTTGGAAAAGGTCACAATACTGAGTAATTATGCTAGCTTAGATACAAAACAACTTCCTAGTGAAATGTATTATCTAATATATGTTTTGTAAATTTCTAGGTTGATTAAATGTGATGTTATCTTTTGCAATAAAATGAGATATTTTTCTTCAGTGTCAGGAGTCAGTTAATAACAAACAACAGTTTACGAAGGAAAAGTACAATTGCTCTTTGGAAAAGAAAATTGGGAAACGAATAAATAGGTCTTTCACTGAATGATTTGCAGCATTTCTAGGTAAAGAAAATATTTCGATTTGATTACTGAATGAAAAAGCTGTAACTTTTAGCTAGACCATGCATATATTTGAATATATCATATTCTCCAACCACTGAAGCTCTGTAGAATGTTTTCTCTGCTCATTACTGCCCGCAAGAATACTGACTTTTGCAAAAGTATGCTATCTAGAGTAGCTTTGGTTAACGGAGCACAATGTTTTCAGCGAAGTCTTTATTTGGACATTAACCTATATAAATAGTCTGAAAACTTTTCTGCGTAGCACGACATCTCTTCATCATGCTGAACGGATACTGTGAACAACATCAAGTTTGGGAGTACCAAAGGAAAGCTTTAAAGTCCACACGGTGGATTTATGACACTTCTGTTTACCTAACCATGCCAATACCAAAACCAAGTACCTCTGTATTCTACATGCTTCTAGATATTTAACTTCCAGAATTAATGCAGTAGGATTTCACTACATTGTGGTGCCTTTCTACTAAAAATCTAAGTTTCATAAAGTATTCAAGATAAAGCTTGAATAGTCAGTTTCAGACAAACTTGTCCCTCTGTATTACAAGTTTAGAAGCATTACTCAACTATAAACAGTCAAAGCTTTTATTTTCTTAACAGTGAAAATAACCAAGTAGCCTTATAAGCCTGCAACTGCCAAAATATCATAACGAAGGCAACACTGGGATGTAAGTAAGGCTTTTCTGCAGCAGTTGCAGAGCCAAATTACTTTTCCATCACCAACACCTTCTCTGGAAGGGATTATGTCCTTCTTTGCCTGCCTGTTTCCAGTAATTACAGGAGCAGAGCTCACAGCACGCTGCTGCTACCAGCTGAGCACCAGGCAGCACCTTCCCTTGGATTCAGCTGCCATTGCAGCAAGAAAAGATAAAGACAAATGTAACCCAAAAATCCCTTTTACTTCTCCTCTGCTTATAAGCTAGAAGACTGTGAAAAGGACACCTGAATATGAACATTAACCCTGGCAGAGAGAAAGAAAAAAAAAAAAAAAAGGGTGAATAAAATCCAGTATTCTATCAGGTGAAAGACATTTAAACTTGCAAGATCTTGTAAGCATTGCCTTGTAACCATACTATTAGCATGGTTTTTCACACCATTTTCAAATGCTAGAAAATTACACAGCAGAACATAATAAAAATACAATATTCAGAAACACAGTAACACATTTAAGGATCTAAATAGCAACCTTCTGTTCTCCTACAAGTAAATAACAGATGTACTCCAATTTGAAATGTCATTCATATATACAATACCAGCTACATAGTCTGACTGCAGCTATTCTGTACGTCTCACCTGTATTTGCAGAGGTCACCATACCTCTAGCAACTTTAGTTCATCTAAGAATTCTGCAAAAAGCCACAATTCCTGACGACTTGATTTTTAAAAGATTAAGCATCCAGGCTTTCAAAAAGTCTGCCGCCCTCAAGAGCGTTTAAAGCAAACCTGCAAATTAACTGAGTGCGCTAAAGGTACAGAGCATGTATTGAGCTTATTTTGCTAGTTCTTTATGAATAGACTGTTTTGTTCATTATAAATAATTTCTTCACATGTAAAAAGCCTATTTTGTTGAGAGATCATGCCTCAGCTCTCTAGAAAACTCCTTGTAACTTACCTGGATTCTGCCTTGAAAAATGTCTGAAATGCCCAATATACACATATGCATTGGTGCTTATGAGCATTATTAGCATTTGGGCTCTTTGATTTCAAAATGAATATGTTTTATTTTTAGGTAAGACAAGTTGAAAAAATTACAGTAGAGAGAAAAGAAGCCATTTCAATTTACTCTAACAAGCTTGTTCCCCAATGCTAAAGACCCTTTTTTGCAGTTTTACTACTTTCATTTTGCTTCTTCATTGGCTGTTTATGGTACCCAGACATAATCCTTAACAGATTGATGACATCATCCATGACACTCATATGTTTTCTCTGCAAGGACACAAAACATGCTCAAACACTGCACAGAACTGAAAGGTTCGCTTCATTCAGAACCTCTCTCTCTTAGGACCATGCACACAGGCCAGAGGGTTGCACACAGAGGAGCAGCAGACTGGAGTTCTGATTACTAGCTAAAGGTATGATTTCTGAAATTTGCAGATCTGCCACCAGGGAGTCTGAAGCAACCATTGGCAAATATCTCCTCTAAAGAAGTCCATTATTAGGAGACTGATCATTAGGAGCCACAGATGCTCTGACTGGCAACGATCTGAAACTGTTATTTTGGTTTTCCAACAGAAATTCACAAAGTACAATTTTGAAGAGAAGCAGTGTACCTCTTGTGGCCAAAACTATCAAGTAAATGCTGCTCATGATTCTGCAGCATGAAGTCTGCAGCATGTTAGTCTCTGAAGGCTAACAATTAACATTCATCTTCAGTGCACAGTCTGAAGGGCAAGTTCCGTAATTCCCACTAAACACAACTGGCTTGCATTCTCACAAATAGTCTAAATCAAGAGGAATATTCATGTACTTAATAAATTGCAGAATCTGTCCTTAAATGTAACTCTCAAACCATGGAATCCCCACAACCATCTCAGGGGAGTGCTCTGTGCCAGCACATCCCCGCATATATTCTCTGCACGTACAGAGGGCATCACCTTCCACCTCCAGAAACAGAGCCAGGAATCACAGCTGCTCTGTGGCAACTCTAACCCACCAAAAAGTAAAGCATGTGGCAAAACTGGGAGAAACAGAGCATCCCCAAGTTATCTTTATAAACTACTCAGAATAGCACTTCTTTCTTTTTTTAAAAAAAACCTTTTACTCAGACACTACCGCTTTAGGTCAGTAGAAACACTATTTTCAAAGTGAACCCTTTATGAAAGTTTGTAAGAGATTATTCTTTTTGCAGACAGCAAGTAACTTTATCTTTAATTGGGTTTTTTTTAAAGAATGCACAAATCTTGCAGTATTTGACTGCACTTCAAAAAACATTACACATTGGCACAGCTGAATGAAAAAAAAGTGTAACCCTTTAGACCTTTTATTTTAAATCTAAAAAAGCCCACAAAAATTGTATTTGCATTTTTCAGTAATTATAAAATAACTTTCCAAGCATTAAAAATTATTAAAAATACATTAAAACATTACTCACAATTAAGGGATCATCTCGTCCCATTGTAATAACAGTTCGGTTCACGGTGCGTAACAACTGTACCATTATTTCTTGAATATGGTGATAAGTTGATGCCTGTAAAGGAAAAAAACCCAGTTTTGGTGTTAAATCCACATATCTTTAAAAATGAGAAAAAAACCCAATTATTTGCACGCGGACGGTTCAAGTTGTATAATATAATCACCCTACTGAAAGAACGACACTAACTCTTCTTGCTCACACTGCTCCTTAGCTCCAGCCATTTCAGTGGAATAACTCACGTCAAGCAGCACAGCCCAGTTTTAGCTCTTTCTGCCCTGTAACTGGTTTTTCTTTCAAACAGTCACTTCACTTCTCATCCCTCAACTCAAGGGACTGGTGCTTTCCTGGTAACTGAGCAGCCTATACCTTAAGAGCAACAACCTGGCAGCAGGCTGAGGCAAAGGGTCCCATAGTTCTCGGGGCAGCCCAGAGCTCAGTAATGTTCTTAGCTTGCAGTCACTACGTTTCTCACTATTAAAGTAGAAAGTCATCTCATGCACTTTGCAGCTCGGTGAGGGCACAAACTGCAGATGGTCTGCTTTTTAGCCCCATTGCCAAAGCACCAGTCAGTCTGGGTGACTGAAGCTGCACTAGAGACCCACCTCCTGGCAGCACCAAGTGTTCAGCAATCTTAGCAGCTCAGTGGCAAGTACTTACCAACTATGACCACTGTTTGATTTCAAGAGGTCTATGCAACTTTTCAATTTCGTTTTCAAACCATTTTTGTATATTCTTCTTGAACTTCAATTATGGCAATATATTTTATGATTGCCCACTTCTCTCCAAAAGGAGTTTGCCAGAGCTTATTTATTAAACAATGTCAACACTTGCTTTTAAGTGTAGAATGTTCATTATCTTTGTATGTTGAGGTACCAATCAAAATTTAGCATTTTGTTTCAAACAAACATTCTCAACTGCTGTAAGAATGAATCCTAGGACAGCAGAGACCTATGGCAAGCTACTACATGATTTTATCAAGCTACTAGTTAACACAGCAGCAACCTAGAGTACAACACATCTACGCAATTGTACACCCTGCTGCAGAATTTTCCATTTCTTAATTTTATCAATTGGAAAATACAAGCATCAAAGCCAGAAACTGCATTATTTGTGTAACTTCCTCCCCACAACTACAAAAATTAAACACAGCAATTACGTATACCTTCATCTTAAGCATAAATCAAGGTCCTGGAAGTTCTATGGCTATGCCTGTATCAGCAGCTGAGTTAAGAACAATTTTGAGCACATTTACCATGCGCTGTTTTTTGAGGGGTTTTGTCGCAAACTAGATCAGTTTCCGATAAAGATAAACTAGAAGCTCCTCGACAGTGCTAGAAATGAAGTCATTAGATTCATGATGAATGTTTGGGTCACACCAATACGTTTCTAACCTGTTTGCCTTCAGAAAGGTAAGCCATAGGCCTAATAGCAATGTGAGCACCACAGTATCAGACCGTATCTCTCTCTGCATAGGTCCCCCAGACCAGGCACAGCAGGTTCAACAGACACCCCACCCCAGAATGCAGCGGTCCACTTACATTGCAACACATCCCCTGCCTTAACTGTGTAGGATGTTTTGCTTATTTCTGCATTAGTGGGGGGGGAAAAAGCAAAGTCACCTGCTATGTGGCTACCTTCTGACAATAGCCTCTAAAAGCACTAAAATTTATAGGATGTAGTTTGCAGAGCGTATTTTCTTGCCACCCACTGTGTCTCACTACACGACGCACAACACTTCAGCAGCCTTCTGGTCAGAACTCTGTTCGTGCAGCTCCCATATCCAATGTAGAGAGAGAAACTGGCAGCTCAGCTGGAACGGTTATCTCCAGTGCTACAAGAAATGTTCTACAATTCTATAATTTGGCCTCTATTACAATTCAAGATATAGTCATTAATCATAGCTGTGCTTATAATATTGATTACCACTATAATTAAAACAAAAATCATCAAGAGCCAAAAATCATGAGCTACATAGTAGCATCTTCAAGAGAGATGTCAAGGTGCTGGAGTGAGTGCAGAGAAGGGCAATGGAGCTGGTGAAGGGTCTGGAGAATAAATCTTATGGAGAGCGATTGAGGGAGCTGTGACTGTTTGAGGAAGAGGAGGCTGAGGGGAGACTTTATTGCTCTACAACTACTTGAAAGGGCATGGGAGAGAGGTTGGTGCTGGTCTCTTCTCACAGGTGATAAGTGATAGAACAAGAGGGAATGGCCTCAAGCTACAACAGGGTAGGTTTAGGCTGAACATGAGGAAAGAATTTTCACAGAAAGAAAGGGTGGTCAGACACTGGAATAGGCTGCCCAGGGAGGTGGTTGAGTCCCCATCCCTGAGTGTGTACATGAGGAAAGAATTTTCACAGAAAGAAAGGGTGGTCAGACACTGGAATAGGCTGCCCAGGGAGGTGGTTGAGTCCCCATCCCTGAGTGTGTTGAAGAGTCCTTTAGATGTGGTGTTGGGGGATCTGGTGTAGGGGAGGAATTTGTAGAGTAGGGCTGATGGTTGGCCTCGATGATCCCAGTGATCCCCAGGGTCTCTTCCAACCTGAATGATTCTATGATTCTATGATCTTCACACACTTACCTTGGCCACAGGGAAGTCACTTATTCATCAACTGGCCTTTTTGTAATTTCTTTTTTTTTTTTTTTTCAGTTCAGGAGGGCCTTTATAATCTAACTTCACTTCCTTCCACATTTCAGGACATGCTCTACCATTATTAGCAACATTTCAGAACACTACATTATAGTTTTAACATCTAGCCATGGCTCCATTATTAATGGTGCGCTCTATTCTAAATTCACAAGTAGCATGTACTACACCTGCCCTGGAAAAAAAATATAACACACACTCAAGCAGGCAAAGGTTATTTTCTGCTAAGCCTTTGAATTTTCAGAGAAATGTTAGCAAATGAATTAAAATGGTTTCTTTATGAAAGTGAGACTACCTTTCTTCTTGATAATCTATGAAGCAATTAGGCATTCAATACTGCCATTGTTAACTTAACAAAAATAGTGTTTTCATACATTCACAGTGCACAAGATTTCAGCTTTTATTTTAACCAAGAGTTTTTAGCTTCAGAAGACACCCTAGCAACGCTCTGTAACTCGCATTTTCTTAGAACACATTTCACTTCACAAGGATGAGATCTGGTTTTCAGAGAAACCTGGCAAACCCACCATTTAGCTGCAGTCCATTTGGTTAAATCTAAGACTTCTCAGAAGCAAAATTAACAACTTGCATCACATGTAAACACTCCCTTGGACAACATAAATTGTATTATTTCATGTAATGGAAAATGATCATAAAAAATGTACACTTGTTTTCTCTGCTGAAAAGGGTTTTCCAGATAACAGTAACAGGTTTTCCAGAGGGTTTTCCAGATGACAGTAACAGCTCATATTGGGTAAGCAGGTTGGCAGCAGAAAGTTCTCTCAGAGAACTCAAACGCTTTTGCATTCATTGATGGGATGGATGGCACACACTCGTACACACAAATTAGTTAATAGAAAAACTAAACCAAACAAAATTTCTCTGTGCAGGGTAATAGCAGTTAGTGTTTGATTTAGCTTTCGTGTTCTATTTAAACTTCAACAGGGTTGGGATAAAAATTAGAGTGATCCCATCATGACAGAGTCAAACATGCACTTCAGAATATAACAGTGCTCATTTATTTGGACTAACAGAATGGCTCCTTCACAATTACAGTATTATACAACTTCTGCTGGCAATACCCACCTGGAGAATACCTCCTCAGACAACTTATTTCAGCTCTCCCAACCTCTTGCCCAACTCCAGCCTACTCCCTGGCATGGGGCGGGACAAGAAGCAGAGAAGGTCTTCAAATGTGCCAGCACGGTTCAGCAATAATCAAAATTTTCATTGGTGTGTTACCAACACTGGTTTGGTCACAGATCAAAAACACAGCACCATATGGGCTGCCACAAAGAAAATAAGCTCTGTACCCACCAGATCCAGTATGCTCACTCTCTTACACATCCAGATCTGTAATTTTGTGTTCCCGCTCTGACATGCAAACAAAAAAGAGCACCCATAAAAGGCCAATGATACTATTTTTTAAAATCACATAATTCATAACCACATATTATTCTGACTGAAAAGTGTCTGCAGAACAACTTAAGGTTGCAGAACAACCACCCCTAAAAGAACATGCAGGTTCCCTGACAACATTCCTTTGAAATTTTCTTTTGCTAAAGTCTTGAGATCTGCCATAAGTTAGGCAAATGCTTTACAAATTTCCTTACAGTTCTAAAATGCTTCCAGGCTTGTTTGCTAATATCATCACCAGCTTAAAATGCAGCTGCTGCCAATTACTGACTTCATGCACAGAACAGGAAAAGATTATACATCTCATTTCCACTTGTGGTCACAATCAGGATTTTAGATTCCAAAAGAAAGAATTCACTATTACATTTAATCATGTAAGCAGAACAAATAAAAACTTGTTTTGATACAGTAAATATTAAACTATAGAATATATGTCAGGTTAGAGACAGTCATCTGGGGGGGTCATATTGCATAGATCAAAGTTGCTGTAAAGAGGGAAAAGGAAATGTTCTTAATTAAAACAGAAACAAAAAGTCATGGATTTCACTATGACTTTACTTGCAGCTCTGAGCTTTATCTGCATTTTATAGGTGCCGAAATCACAGACTGTTTCTAACTATGAAGCTAATTTTAGATATGATTCAGTCAAAATAATGTCATCTCATGTCCAAAAATTGTCTGCTTTTAGACAATTTAAAAATCAACCATAAGCATCTCACCCAGATGCCTAACAATGACTGCCTAATCATAAAAATAAAGTCCCCACCATAAAGCAGTGTTCTGAACGTACTTCCTACCCGCAGGACCCAGCAGCCAGACAGCAACTGTTTGAACACAAGAACCTGATGATTCACATGTTCTCATTTGCCAAACAGTAGAGCAGAGCTGGTAACATCACAATAGCTTTTTCTTTAACAAAGAAAATACATTCTTCAAAAAATCTGTGACGCCTTCAAAGAACACCTCACAATATAACTTTTGCCCACAAAAAACGTAGAAGAACTACTGCTGCTCCTTTTCTGTCCTTTGTGTATATCCTACTGCTAGTGATTTTCAAAGAATAATTCCAATGCAAGAATATGAACGTTAAGTTTACAAAAACTTTTAAATACTAATCCAAGCCCAGATTTCTCTATTGAGATGGAAAAACAGAAGAAGTATGAACAGCATGTTGGGGTTTCCAAGACAGCTTATGATTAATATCATAAAGTGAGCCTGCTGATAATGCCTCAAGTTTTCTCCTCCACCAGGTCAAATCATGCATTTTCTTAGGAAGATGCTAAGAGATACCGGAAATAAATCGTCCCAAGAGCACTGTGTTAATCTTAAGGTTCAAGTGCAACCCTGTAAGAAATTATTTGTTTAATTACCAAAACAATTCTCTGTATCTAGATCACGCTTAGCAAAGGAGACCTGAAGGAGACCAGCTACATCATAATCTGGTCACACAGCAAACGTTTTCCATTTGCTTGTAGGAGCATGGGATATAGAGTATTTCCCAGTGCAAGTCAAAACTGTATATCCTTGAAACAACATTTTTCACTTAAGCTGGAAAGTAAACATCTATGTTGCACTCAACAGAAGTCTGCACTGTCTCTTAAAGACAAATTACTGCCTGATGCCTTACATATTGCTGTACTGAAAGCCTTCTCTTCCTGTGGTACTTTTTTCTCCTTCAGATAAGTCATCTCAAAAGCAGATGTTTGGTACTAAAGCAGGACCAGTGTTTAGTATATCACTGAAAAAAAGAATGAGACCATGACCCATGGATTCTCTGTCAAGGAAACAAAAAAAACCTACTAGTGATAGACAAGGATTTGTTGTTGTAGGTAAAAAACAGAACAACCCCAACAGTCTTACATTTAATGATATATACCCCTAATATATTTAACATCCCCATCGTCTCTGATAAGCAATTGTATTGCCAGAAGGCATGCCAGGGCATCCAATTTTTCTCAATAGAAGCATCTAGTTCTTTTGCTGATGTTCCAACTATTCTACAGCATTTCTTACAGTCATTAATATGACACCTCTAGACGGGTCATCATATGCTGATACCCGTATTGGATTTAAACCTACTCCAAGGGACTTTCCTGATTATATTACAAATTCATCAGTATTTACTGCAAACTGCAGATATCTGTAGACAACGGCCACCCAAACATCTCAGAGAATTCACACTTTACAGGTTACCTTCCTTGAAAGAAGCTATTGAAGGAACGCCACTTGTTTCAAAAAACCCTGAACGTGGTTGGGTTTTTTTAAATGCATATGTGTTTAAAATTCTCAGCAATTTTCATGACACAATGGGTTACGCGTTGCCTAAAAAGCCACAGTTTGCCATTATGCAAAAAGGTTTGCCTGCCTTCAGTAGGAGTAAAAGCACAAAATGCATTACATGCTTTTAAACAACATCGCTCTATACAAATTACATCACTTTAATTGGATTGTTAAAAGATTAAAGAGCACACCAGCAAAGAGTACAATCACTCAATAAACCTCCCCAGCTGTGTTTAAACATACACACCGTAATGACCAGTTAAAAAAAACAAAACCAAAAAACAACAGCAAAATACCCCCAGAGTTGGATGGAGTACTCCAGGTGGAGTCTTTACCCCTCTACAGAGGGGCAGAATCACCTCCCTCACCCCGCTGGTCACACTGCTGGCCAGGCAGCCCAGGGTACAGGTGACTTTCTGGGCTGCGAGCACACACTGTCAGCACGTGTCCTGTTTTTCATCCACCAGTACCCCCAAGCCCTTCTCAGCAGGACTGCTCACAGTCCCTTTATCCCCAGCCTGAACTAATATTGGGCATTGCCACAACCCAGCTATAGGACCCTGACCTGGACTTGCTGAACCTCACGAGGTTCACACCGGCCCACTTTTTGAGCATGTCCACGTCCCTCTGAATGGTATTCCATCCTCAAGGTATGTCAGCTGCACCACTCAGTTTGGTGTCACAGATAGCATTGATACTCACCTTGGTGTTGTAATATTCTAATTCATTTCGATGTGTATATTCCATCGACCTTCACCAGTCAAAACTAAAAGTGCCTAAACATTTGCTAGGAAAAAAAACACAGCACCCTCACTGCTTTTAATAATACTATGGTGCTTTACAGCAGCTGACTATCTAAAGAATAGGAAATTGAGAAAAAAAAAAAGATAGCATGGATTTCAGTACTTCACCTTTCATACCCCAACTGCCCTTTAACTTAAGTTTATGAAAAATAGGAGAAAAGTTCAATTTGCCACTGACTTGTATTAAAAATTTAAATGAGATTCATCAGCATCAATAATTTACTACCTAATGAGCTCAGGCTTACTGCATACTTGGGCCATCTACATCATCATCGATACTTACAGGGTCTTGACAGCTCAGAACCTCCAGGATGCTATTGAGTAAAT
The DNA here is from genome assembly GCA_013400055.1 of Nycticryphes semicollaris. Taxonomy (NCBI): domain Eukaryota; kingdom Metazoa; phylum Chordata; class Aves; order Charadriiformes; family Rostratulidae; genus Nycticryphes; species Nycticryphes semicollaris. The sequence goes on along the minus strand of VXBJ01003175.1, from coordinate 716,659 downwards.
CAACACAGTACTTCTTCTCTTGGACCTGGAGCTGCTGATCATCCTTCTGTTCCAGTAATTCCTTCAGCTCTTTTGTAATCACAGGAAGCAGAATGTCCCTGCATTCTGAAAGAAAGTAAATTATCTTAAGAACAAATATAAATCAAATGCTACTCGCAAATAAACCCTCCTCCAAACAGTGAAACCCAATTTGCTTTAATAGGTACAGTCCCGTCCAGTTTGGAATTGTTGAATTTCCAATCATGCCTCAGGATACTCTTAAAACTCATATGATATTTTTCTAAGTCAACAGTATTTCTCGTGTATGAAAACCGAACAACTTCCTAATAAAAATAATTCATTTCATTTAAATCCTGAAGGCTATTTAGCTTGTCTCAAAACACTCAGGGACAAATGTTGCACTTTACATACAAAGCACCTAGAAATAAGCTACCTTTAAGTAGCAACAGGATTTTAATTTAAGAAAATTACTAATTAAATTAGTCTTTCTGGAAGTAAGACACAAACAAGAACAGAACTGTTGTATGTGCATTTTGAAACATATCTTCTAAGAACACATAAAAGAATGCAGACAAAGACTAATGAAAGGCCTGCCAAGCCTATGAGAGTGAGAGCTATGAATACATTGATCCTTATTTAAATCTAAGGAAGCTGACACAAATAGCAAGTTACATTTCAATCTCATGTGTACACTGACTTTTTAAGACAGAGGTGCTTATAGGAAACGTTGGGATGACAAGATGCACAAATTGGAAATACCTTCAACGAAGGCACGGCCTTTCTAAGAATAAAAAAGACAGGCTGTTTTGTTTTTTTTTTAAATTTAATTGATACATGCCATTGAGTGATTTAAGTAGCAACCTACTTGTACAGTGCTATGTAATTAAAGAGTACAGCGCAAGAGTGGGAATAACACTGAGGAGATGCTTCAAAGATCTGTTATATTTATGAAAATAACCTGGGAATAAAAAAAGAGCTAAATGTAGCTTCAAAGGTTGCACCTCAGAATAAAATTTGTATAGAACTACAGAAGTGTTCTACTCACAGACAGCGAGGTGAAATTCTTACTCATTCTCACTCAACTGATTACCTATTGCTTAAAATTCTTCTCTGTCTTACCTCTTGGGAAAAAAATAGTTGTGTCACCAACTGGATACTATCAGTACCACATATCACAGTTTCTGAAAAAAATAATAAAATACAACTCGAAAATTTCTTAATTACTGCAAACCAAAACGACTGTGTGTCTTGTTATTTTTTCTTTTAAGAATGATTAGAACACCTTTACCCTGACTCACTGATAAAAAACTAGTGGAGTGTGAGATGTGGTGAAACTGTATCCAGTGGGATTCAAAACAAGCCTGGGGGCTCAGAATCCCCCCAGTAAGGCTGCTAGTACAGGAAGACAGAAGGATAAAAGAAGACAGACAGAAAAAGAATGGAAGACAGATTATAAGTTTCTGCATTTTGGAGATGAAGTGACAGAAGCCATCACTGCAGATTATTCTTATTTCAAGTAACAGCTCCAAGCCATATAAACCCAGGTGCTTTTAATCACGTCTAAGGGGCAGCATAATTTCTTGCCTTGGAAAGTATCTCTACTTTTGGTAATGCCACAACGTGAATTAAAAGCTATTTATCTGATTTTCTATAACCCAGGCCAGGTTCCTGCACTTAATGCAAACCACGGCCTACCCCCTCTGATTCAGACCATAAGCAGCTGCACTTACAAAGCACTGAGTGGAGCACACCAGCAGGTAACAGTAACACTCCTAAAGCACTTCACTGTGGATTTGTGTCCATGGAGACAAACTCCCCTCCAAGAATCATCAATACTGATAGATTCCTAGTCACCAGCTGTAGACATCAAACATTATACAGTTTTCTGAAACTCAGACGTAATTCGATAATTAGCAAATTCTGTCTTTATTTGCTCAGACAAACCACTTCTAATAATACATGAAACAAATGCAGCGTCGTTACCTTCTTGACCAAAAACTCAACCAAAGAAACATCAGTACCAATGTTAAAAGTTATATGCAATACCTTTAAAACCTGCTGAAATGGGACAGTACCTCTTTTCTTTTACTAAGAAACTTTTTATATATTCAGTAAAAAAAATAAGTACAAATTGTAAATTAGATTAGTACCTACCTACTTCTGAAAAAACTAGAAAATAAACTTTAATTCTGTTTTCATTGCAATCTGTGGAAATGGTCATTTTTCAAGAGTCAATGGTTATTTTACAGAGGGGCAATAGTTTATAATATGATCAGTTCAGGATTCGTTTGTCAGGGTTCTGAACACTCCAAAAATATTTAAGATACTTTTTCCTTCAGACATCACATCTATTGTTAATCAAGTTCCATTTCGGGAGGGTTATGAAAAAGAGCAAAAGTGCATTAGTGGAAACACCTGCTAAACCTCGTAGTATGAAGCCCACTTCCCTAAACCAGCAATGACTGTTTCATTCCCGCTGCAGAGGTAGGCTGTAAGAGTTCTTTGCTAAACTTTTAACTTCTTCATGCAGTTCATACACTGCTGAGAGAGAAGCTGTATGTCACTTTAGCAGGACACATGGAAGGACTTGCTTATAAAGCCACAAAAGAGAAATTAAAAAGGGACTAGAGTGGATTTCCAGTCTGTTACTGAAAGATGGCATGCATTTAACTGATTTCAAAGGGGGTCAGGCACCAAAAGAATAAAGGGGACTCAACTGAAGCAAGCAGTTCAGACTGTATATAAGGAAATACATCTTCCCCATGAAGACAGCCAAGCAGCGGAACAAACAAGTTGCCCAGTCGCTAAACTTGGAGATTTTCAAGCTCCAGCTGGGGAGGTCCAGAGCAGCCTGGTCTGACCTCACAGCTGACCCCATTTTGAGTGGGAGGCTGCACTAGACACATTCTCAGGTTCCTTCCAGCTTGAGCTATACTATGATCCTTTATCATAAAAATTGCTCATTAATGGCAGTGCAGCTTGGTGCACTGCAGACAACCAGTTGCTAATCCTCAGAAACAAAAGATAGCAGCTGACTACTGTAACAAGTAAGTGCCAGAACACAGCAATAAATTCACAGGAGACTGCTAGAGCTTGACGATTTGGAAAATGAATGGAGACTGTCAGAAAGCTAAGAACAGAGATACATCTCTACATATACACCTACATACATAAATCATGACGTTTTTAGGGCTTGCCATTTTTTTCACCCTTAGACTCAAACATCAAGGTTTCCTATACCAGAAGAGATGACATCAAAATCATGACTCTGAAGATAGACAGGAGAAACCTATTTCTTGGCAATTCAGTCCGTATCACCTGCACAGCATCTCTATAGAGGCAAAAGAAAAAAATTTAACCTGTAAGAAAGCACACACGCAGCACCGAGGGACATGAAAAAATTCACTTTCTCTTTTCTGGTACCCGTTCCACCTCACCTCTGTCTTCGTCTCAGATTCTCTAACCACATGCAAGATATGCTGAAGAAATAATTCATCACAAGCTAAACCTTTCCTATAGCACTGTGGATCCAATACACATCAATCCAAAAGATAGGCAACAAAGCCCATCTGCCTACAGTATCACTGTACATACTTGTCTACAGTTCTATGTCCACACGTGGCATCGCCACGTTTTCTCTGCCCTAAACCTGCTGTGTACAAACTGCACTTTTGATGAGGATGCATAGCTATTACTCTAACGTTTTACAAGTGATACAGCAATGGCTATAATTAATCCAACATGAAGATGGACATATTTAGACAAACACATCCAACTCTTAACTGATCTGCAATCACATGTCATAGGAATACTGATTCCAAATCAGCATCATCTAAGAAATTTAGCTGGCAACTGTTTTCTCATAACTACCGTTCTTCAAAATAGTGCCTTTAAAACATTTCTACTTCAAAAAAGGCACTAGGGACTGCTCTACTAACAGGCCTGTTCCTAACAACAAAGATCAAAGTCATGTCCTATTACCTGACATCTCAGCCACTTCTCACCACTTACAAAGAGGGTGGAATGTTCTATGCACGTACCGGTTTCACATCTGCCAGGATAAACACTTACTGCTCCTGCTCCTCCAAAATAATATCCAGCTCAATTTTTAAGCCATTAAATCTCCTTTGAAATGTCTGACAGCTAGCAAATATAAAAATTCTCTTTGAGTAGCTTTTAAAGTCACAGGAAGCAGCTGGATAATAAATCATAATAAAAATCTATACTTAACGAGCTTTATTTCAAAAGTAAAGTAAGAAACTAGGCTGAACCAAGTCATTGCTCAAGGGGAATTCTGTATTTCAGCTACAAGATCTTTTACATTTGTACTGACGTAGAAGAAAAACTAGGACTTCAAGGTAGGTGTTATATATATGTTAGTAACTAAATTATGTCTGACTTCACAGGCCAGTTATACCCATTTGACCAATAATGAGTTACAAGTTGTACTGGACATCTTACAAAGGAGTGGAAGAGAACTTCATTGAATGTAAAACTCCTCCACAGCAGGGTTTCAGAGACCATCTACTACTTTACCTACCAGAATGCAAAATTCCCACTGTAGCCTATAACTCTTTCAGAAAACACACACGGGTATATTTTGGTTAAAAAA
>VXBJ01003175.1:687049-712023 GCA_013400055.1 Nycticryphes semicollaris | reverse complement strand
AAAAAAAAGTCTTTGATGTAATTTTTCTTCTGCATAAAGCCATTCCCCAATTGTTAAACATTAAGAATACAGAGTGTCTTACATAGACCAAGTTCTCCCATTGTCCTGAGAGGACAGCTGAGGCAGAAGGTACAATTCATTTCCTCCAGTTTTAAGAGCTAATTACTCTGCAAGCTTCATTACTTCCAGTTGTAATTCACATTACAGATTAAAATATGATCCATATTTGATACATACAGAATCTATTAAAGGGACTTAACATATGCAGCTGATTAAATATTTACAGGGCATTTTCAGACGTGAACAATGTTGAAGTGCCAAGCTACATGGAAATTCAAAGGTCCTTTAACTAGCTTTAGCTATATTATTTCCTTCTTTTAAAAAAAAAAAAACAAAAAAAAACAAAAAAACCACTTGTAATTAATGGAAAAATTGTTCAATATATTTTTATAAGCAAATTGCATTTTTGTGTTAATTACTTTGGTTTAGATTAAGGCTATATGCCTGTATTTTATGACTGGCTGCTACTCAACTTTCCAGTTAAGGCAATCCAGGAAAACCACTTTATTTTGTGTTTATTAAACTCAGATAATATTCTTCCAGGACATTAATCATAAAGAAAAGACTATTGTCTTAGAAAAGGAAAATTGCTTGGGTTTTGTAAGATCCCTACCAGTTAAAGACATCTCATATGAGGATGCAATTCCAAGATGTTCTGATGAATGCGTAAAATCAAAGTTACTAAAAAGACCAGATCTGGAGCAAAAAAGCCCTGGTCTCAGCCTGAGCCTGCAGGTGGTCTAGTAGTAACATAAAACTGTACTCATGCCTTCTCACCTTTAAAAACCCTGTTAAAACCATTTCACTAGAATAATACACAAAATATGAAATCCTTCTATTATCTAGGGACAAAGAAAACTTCTTTCAAGGGGTATATAAATTCCAGGCTATACTATTAAGGTATCAGTGCATAACTAAAGTAAACAAAAGGAGAAAATTGCTCATTTGAGCATTAACTCATTAGCTAGAGAAAAGGAGAAAACGATTAAGTAAAAGATGAAAGACAGTGATTGAGAAAAGGAATCACCAAACTGAAGTTTTCGGTTGTAGTATATGATGATCTGGACTCATTACGGAGTGCACCCACTCTAACTTTGCAGACAACACCAAGTTAGGGAGAGTGTTGGATCTGCTTGAGGCTACCCTCAAGCCTCTATGGATGGCTCCACAGAGGGATCTGGATGGGCTGGGTCAACGGGCCAAGGCCAGTAGTATGAGGTTCAACAAGGCCAAGTGCCAGGTCCTGCACCTGGGTCTCAGCAAGCCCATTCAGCGCAAGAGGCTGGGAGAAAAGAGTGGCTGGAGAGCTGCTCAGTCAAAAAGGACCCAAGGATGTTGTTTGAAAGGCGAAAGGCGGCTGAATATGAGCCAGCAGTGTGCCCAGGTAACCAAGAATGCCAACAGCACCCTGATGTGTATCAGAAAACAGAGTGGCCAGAAAGATGGAAGTGTCTGTCCCCCTGTACCTAGTCCTTGTGAGGGCCCACCTCGACTACTGTGTCCAGTTTTGAGCCCCTCAATGACAAGACAGACACTGAAGTGCTGGACCAAGTCCAGAGAAGGGCTGGGAAGCTGGTGAGGGATCTAGAGAACAAGTCTTAAGAGGAGGGGCTGAGGGAACCAGGATTGCTTAGCATGGAGAAAAGGAAGCTGAGAGGAGACTTCATCCCACTCTACTACTACCCGGAAGGAGGTGTAACGAGGTGGGCGTTGCTCTCTTTCCTCAAATAATAAGTGACGGGACAAGAAGAAACTGCCTTACGGGCCATCAAACACTGGAACAAGCTGCCCAGGGAAGCGGCTGAGTCGCCATCCCTGGAGATATTTAAAAGCCTTGTAGATGCAGCACTTAAGGACATGGTTTAGTGGTGGACTTTTGGCAGTGTTAGGTTTAGGGTTGGACTCCATCTTAAGAGCCTTTTCCAACCTACACGATTCTATGATTAAACACTCCTCAGACACAGACCTCCCCTGCTGCCCCAAGAAAGCTCGACGGATGGAGGAAAGACATGGGAGTGGGGGCAGATGCCTATTTAAGTACTAAATGCTTTTCTACTCGATAAATGATGTGATAACATTGGCAAAGACAATTATACTCCTTCTTAATGTTCAAATCCATGAAAAAACAATTGCCAGTATAAAACATGTGGTGGCCCAAAGCACATGTATTTGAACACCTAACACATTGACATAGAGTTTGAGTATCTTGTATTTATATTAACAAGGTCCGCCAAAAGACATTTTGTTCTATGTTTTTATCAACCCCAAATTCCAATGCACTTCTCAGAGAGACATTTCCTGGTAGCACCCTCCTGAATAATAGGTAGATTCGTTCTCATAAAAGATCAAGGAGCTCCATGTTTTCAGTTTTGTTTTGGGTTCAGGTTTTTTAACCCCTCTATTCACCTTATTCTGCTTCAGGATATTTCTAATAATGATTTCTTCTGTACTACGTAAGTGAAATCCAAACTCTAAGTCACTAAATGCGATAGTGTCATTAACCAAAGACATTTGGGTCTCCTTCAGCAAAAATCACAGACGGGCTTCATTCCTGACTGCCTCATATGTGCAGCCAAAACGGTAATAAAGATTTAACACCACTTTTGTCTCCCTCAGGAAACACTACTCTTAATTCCCTGGCATGCCTGTAGTCATATCCATCTGTTAGGATGGCTTCATGCCCACTTAAAAACTGGCATGCCAATTTAATAAGGACATAGGTGTCACCTGAATACAGATTTAGAGGAAAGTCTTAAAAATAAAATCAGTGAACAATATTCTTTCAACAAGGAGAGACTTCTGATGGCAGTCAGTGCTCAATTAAAGTGCCATGCTTCTTCACAAAGGACATCTGTTCACAACTGCAGGCATCTTTCTATTAAAAGTCTTCCCTCTCCCTTATTTGCCATTTAACTCTTTGCTAGGAGTCATGTATTCACAATCGTATGTGTTCTATTCACTGCTACATCTCAATTCAGATTTACCAGTTTAGATAAAATCTAGGGAAAGGGGAGGTGTCATAGGTCACCTAGAGACTCTGACACCATTGTAAGATGCACATACTCTCTGTTTCCTGGAATCTAGTACTAACACGAGAATGAGAAACACAATGGTTGACCCTATGAAGCCAGCACAGGGCACTGCTGTTGGCCATTCACAGCAAGTGTCAGCCGTTAAGGTGAGACACAAAATGGGTACAGCATTAAGAGTCACAGCACACGGCTGTGACCAAGCATAAAGCTGCAGAATACATCCACTTCCCTACTTGAAGGAATATATTCAAGTTTCTCCACTCCTCACGGGAGCTGAGTAATGCTGCGTGTTCGAAGGCAGCCAGAGCAACATCTAACACTATCATTGCTGTAGCCAAAACACTTCAAGTGTTCAGTGCCTTTTCCAGCTTGCAAACACTATAGTCTGCCAGCCTGTCACAAATGCCTGTCATCCTTTCCTCTCTGGCCGATTTAAAAATCTGCTTGTGTGTGGATTATGGAATACTGATTATGGAATTTCAACTTGTATGTTTCCACACAAAATTTTGCTAAAGTAATAGCCTCAGATCAACTTCTGTGGCATCTTTGCTCTCTCTTTTTCTGCTTGAAGTAGTTGTAAACAAAATTTTTACACGCACATTTAGAAGTTCATTGTTAAAAACTAGTTCATCTACCTTGATTTTGATCTCCCTCTGTACATCAAATTTTTTTAAAAAAGTAACTAAAACACCTGCCATAATGGGTCATGTCTAACAAAGCGTTACCAGTTACAGTATCAAGCGTGTCACTTACTCCTCCATAAATAGAAGCAAGTAATGGCTTTAATTTACATGTGTTCATCACAAACATATGCAGATAAACACCTACAGATATGCATATGCTATCCTTATCCATATGAAAATAGAATTGGCAAAAAACAAATACAGGATTTGAAGTGGTGCTTTAAAGGTAACATACCACTAAGAACACCGCTGCATATTACAAAAGGAGGAAGGGAAAAAAAACAACCAAAACCACAAACTGCTCAAAATTGTGTTTCTTAAACGAATCTTTTCAAATCTAAGTACAACATTCAAGAACGAATTCACAGGAAAGATTTTTGTGTTTCAGTAGAGAACCGTATCAAAGGAGTTTATAAACAGTGAGTATTTTCTATTTTCTCCCCGTAGGTAAAAATGGGATGGTCAAATGCACTAACCATCTCTTAACGTTAGAACATTTTAAAATGTTGAGAAGTTGTGTTGAAAATAGTGCAGGAGCAAAAAAAAAAAAAAAAATCACAGAAAATTAAAAATAAAACTCTGTCTTCAGAATTTGTATCAGTAGGAATACAACCTAAGATTACAGGAACAGTTAAAATAGTATTTATAAGTCAATTCCAGTAATAATAATTGAAATGAAAGATCCTTGATCAGAAATTAGTGTCCCTTCTCCTTTTTTTTTAACTTTTTTCTTAGTGGTCCTGAAGGTAAAATAAAAACAACCTTTTTTCTAAATCTATAATTGGATTATATAAAAGAGATCACAGACTTGATGCTAATTTGTATGCAATCATTTTCACTCCAAAATTTTTCTAAGTTGACCATGACTTGTCTGTATCTGAACACACAACACGGACTTACAGCTGTATCTTTAAAAGAAAAACTGACAGAAATCAAATATTGTATTCTTTGTGAAACATAGGCATTATACAACAAACTGGCATTTACTGACAGATCATAGCCCATGTAACAAATTCAAACCTTTAGAAAGCATTTCAAAGAACATGAAAGTACAAGTCATTATTCTTACTGTTTTTTTTCAAGACAGAAAAGTTTGTTAAAGAGTCTGGTAGAACATCCTAGATTGCTATGGCTCTACTGCGCTAAAACATTAAATAACCAAATCCATTTGCATTCACTTCATACTGTATTACACATGCTGTATTCACCTATTTCATTTTATTTTACTGGCTATGTTTAAATTTAATATTACAGTATTTAAGATAATAATGTAATTTAAAAGATGCCATAGTTTAACCTGTATATAATTACTAACACGCATGCAATATTCATAGCACAGGACTGACCTATTGAGTTTTCCTTAGCTGCACCTCAAAAATTTAAAACACATTTTCAAGTACATTACTTATTAAGGAATAAGTCTCAGATCTGACTTAAATCTTTGCTCTTCTATTTCACCAACATATCAACTTCCAATACTCTTCAAGCAGTCAAATGAAAGAATCAGAATATTTCTCAGGTAAAATTCAGTAACGTACACAGGAATGTTAGGAAACCAATATAATGATGGGTGCATGCAAGCACTGATCTTGTTCAAGCTACAGCCCAATAGAGAGACTTCTGCAGTTAGGGAAAAAACATCCTGTAGCCTCAGCATTTCTTCTGGCATCTGGCAAATTAACCCCTACTGCTAACATATGTCTCTTGCTGCTGTTCTTCCAAAATCAGCAAGTGGTTTGCATATGCTGAACATGCAGTAGTGAGCAGAGGACCTGGATTTTGAGCCAAGAGACTGAAACTCTATTCCCGCTCCTGCCAGTGACCATCTGTGTGACCTACTTAGAGTTTATATTCTTTGGAGTGGATCTCACGTGTTCTGCTACAGCACAAACTCCTAACCAGGAGTGGATCCTTAGAGAATACCAAGTCAAAAGCATCAGTTTGCATTCATACACAATTTATCCTAGGTTCAAGCATTTTATATTAATTTCACAACAATAAACTGATTTACAAGTTTCAGCATAATGTCAGTGAATATTCTATGGTCAGTTTACAATAAAAATCTAACTCCAGACACCATAAGCTCTGAAACACTACAAGAAAAAAAAAATGTAATTTTTAAACAACTGTGTCTTCATTTGGTGATCCCTCAAAAAGGGACAGATGGTCAGGGGATTTTGGCAATAGGTTTCCTAACAAAAAATAAAAATGCAGTGATATGCCTCAAAAGTAGTTTTACATAGAAATGAAGCAATTCTAAAAAAAAAAAAAAAACCAAAAAACAAAACCAAAAGACAAAAAAAACCAAAACCCCAACTTTTATTTGGTAGGTCCAATAGAGAATTTCAAAAGAAGTAGAGAACAATCCATTACATCTCACTATACAAAGGGAAAGAATATATGACAGGAGACATTTTCTTAGACTGCAATTGAGACTTTGAAATCCCATGAAGGGTGGCTTGTACAAGACAAGAAGAACATTTATTTTTCTCTGATTCATATTTTAAAATAATGAATTAGTGAGTGATCTACAAGGAAAACGACCAATACTATTTCTAGTATTATTAATAATACTATTAATACTACAAATAAGATTTCTTGTCCTCTGAGTAAGAAGGACATAATGTTGTCTGAAGTCAAAACTGGACAAATGACTGTGCAGGAGCTCACACATTCTCTTAGAATGTTCCTAAACATTATGGTATCAGTGCACAAGCAGTTGAAAGCATCAGTCTTCATTCAGCCACTCCAAAACCTGAACTACCATAACCCTTCTTAGCTATATCACAGTTACAGAGTGGGAACAAGAAATCAATGCCTAAAACCCAGAAAATATCTCTCAATGTAATTTAAAAGCCTGTAGAAGTGCTGTAGCGCTTGTGGGGGCTTTCAAGATCAGTTACAGCAGCAGTCAACAGAACCCTGCATCTTTATCTGATGAAAGCATTCTATTCCACAAGTCTACAGCAAAAACTTTTGAATGCCTAGGAACACACACCAATAAATTCAGCTTAATCTAAAAGCTTACAACTTCAGCTTCATGTGTAACAGTTAATAATAAAAACAAATTTTGCTGTTTTTTTGTTTGGGGTTTCTTTTAAAAAACATTTATGAAAATATCCTATGAAAAAACATACTTCCTTAGCAAATGCTGTGAACATGGAAAAGAAACACCAATATATGAAACCCAATTAAATTATAAAGACAATTCCATCGGGAATGGAAGTAAATAAATTGAACTGGAACTGTAATGAACTACATGGAAAGAGACTAAATACTAAAGGCTGAAGGAAAAACAGTAATTTGAAACACACACAAATTAATAGACTTCATTGTAATTAGCCATGTAGTTAAACTTAATCCATATTCACGGCAGAAAAAATACTACCTGTTATAGATAAATATGAACTTTACTTAATGATACTGTTTGCAATCTTACCTTAATTATCATGCTGCAGCCTATTTTGTGATACATTACATATGCTTTCATTCTTTTGAATTACCTTCCACCTCATCGCTTGGAGTAATGAATCAGGCATTGTTTACAAACACAGTTGGTTCTCTACCCAATTAATTTCAGAATCCATTGTATTTAAAGTAGAGCAAAAAAGCATCTTGGAATTTTCTATTTTAAACCACTGCAATGTAAAAGAAAAATTACTTGTTTGCTATTACTGTGCGCAGTATTACAATAGCACAGTGCAGAAACATTTCATACTACTGTATCAGAGACACTTCACTGTGTATCGGTCTTTTCAAACTCTTTGGTGCCCACACTTAAAACATGTTGTGGACTTCCCCTATGGTAATTACAACTTCAAGGTTAAATCCAAAGAATATGAAAACAAAGCCTAAATGCAAGTAATCATATCGGTTAGATAGAAAACACCCTCCAATTATGCTAAGGTTGATTTTCTGCCATTAGTAATGTAGGGGTAAGCTGGGTGAAAGGAAAGTTAAAAAGACCATCACCCAAAAGATGCCAAGTTACTGTTAAACCATGTCCCTCAGCATTTCTCTGGGCAGCCTGTTCCAACACCTGGCAAGCCATTCATTCAGCAAAGAAATTTTTCCTGATATTCAATCTAAACCTCCCCTGGCACAACTTGAGGCTCTTTCCTCTTTCCTGTCACCTGTTACTTGAGAAAACAGAGTGACACCCACCTCTCTACGCTCTCCTTTCAGGGAGCTGTAGAATAGGATAAGGTCTTTCCTCAACCTCCTTTTCTCGAGGTCGACCACCCCCAGCTCCCTCGCCTGCTCCTCATAAGACTTGTTCTCCAGACCCCTCACCAGCTCCGTTCCCCTTCTCTGGACCCGATCCAGCCTCTCAACCTCCTTCCCGGAGTGAGGAGCAAAAAACTGGACGCGGTACATGAGGTGGGGCTCACCAGTGCCCAGTACAGGAGGATGATCACTGCCCCAGCCATGCTGGTCAACCTACTTCTGATACAGGTCAGGATGCTGTTGGCCTTCTCAGCCACCTGGGCCAAGCTGGTAATTTCTATGTATTAGCAAATGCATACTCTTCAACCGGTCCAAGTTTGGAGCACAATGACCTACTGTGATATACAGGATCCAGAGCAAAGCGTCGAGGCTGGAAAATCATTTAAGTAGTTGATCCTGCCTTTACAGTCTCAGCTGCTTGGTTTTGCTGTCAAGCGCTTATGTTAGCCAAAAATGTCTGATGTTAGCATAGATAGGTTTTAGACATTATTTCTTTTTTTAATTTATAAATTTAATACTAAATGATTTTAGTATTTTCCCTTTTTGGGAAAAATTAAAATGCACTGATTATCTGTTCAGCAGTATAGAAAAAGCACCATTTTTTTCTTTTAACGCTCCCCAGAATTAGAAATCCTCATCACAAAATTCATTATTACCTTAAAAATGTAGAAGTAGAAAACATTTACCCTTTTTATAATTCACAGCATATTCTAGGGTAGACATTTTCCATGATATACCAGCTATATATTTCAAGACATCAGACAAGCTGCATTTATAAGCAAGCAGCAATCTATTATTATTATTTATCTGCAAGCTGTAAAAGCTTTACAGAGTATTTTCCATTAACAGATCATAGCTGAAGCAAAGGCCTGTTAAACACATGAAAAGAGCACCACACTAAGCAGACTATAATCACAGCTTCCTTGGAATCCAAAAACCCACCCTTTTCTCTTCCCGAGCACAAAAAGACATGGAAGAAAGGAGCTGTGAATTGTATGCTAGAAGGAGAAAGAGATAAAAGTCAACAGAACTATGAAGTACATTGAATTATTGTATGCTCAACTATTTTCCTTGTGGATCTTTATCGGGGCTTTATTCCTTACTATACAAGCGTGGTATTTGTTGTCCCGATCAACGCACCTAATATATGAGCAAATGTAACACATGCATTTCAATAAGACAAGTTTTTTTAAAGAAAAATTGTCAAATCATTGTTATTCTACAGCAGCACCTGCTCTAATTCTCTGTCTTATAAAATTCTGAGACAGAATGATGAGAAGTTGAGTTTTTCTTTCAGAAAAATAGTATTTGACTAATGTCTAATGTATCACACTAAAAGCACTGAAGTTAGCAAAAGGCAGATTAAAGTAATATCCTTAGTACTATTAGGACTGTTACTTTAAAGAAAATAGAAATATGGAAAACAATGTGAATACAGAATTAGATCTCTTGGAAAATAACCAAGCTGGATCTGCTCTTAATAGCTTGGATCAGAGTCTGCAGATACCCAACCGACAGTTACTTAAGTTCCACTGACCCAAGCAACCTTGAGTCTCATGAATAGTGAAAAAGTAAATAAATCAAAGCTACTGACCATGAAATTATTAACGTAAATTAAAATACTACCTAATTTAAACAATTTAATCTAAAATCAATTATGGTATTTTCTTGATTGTTTACAGGAAACCTGTAATAGTCTCAAATCACAACAAACAACTAATTATTGTTATGGCTTGCAATATATATTTCTACCCCAATAGAATGCAATATCTGTCTTAAAATAAAGTTGCATTATTATCTGTCCTAGCCGGTTAGAACTGCATCACTCTTCTGGCAACACAGAAGAATGAGATAAGCAGAGCAATCCTCTCTCACTCTACTCATGCTCAGTACCACTTGCTATGCACTGTTGTACTGTCAAGTTCCTGCAATCAGTATCTATAAAATGTCAGAAACTGAGATTCTGACAAAATGGACATCCATGTGAGTAGCTCGTGTGCCTTTCCAAGCTCTGGAGGTCTTCTCAAAAGCAGTAAGATGCCGAGAGAGAAGCAAGCCATCTGGTCCACACGAGGGGAGACAGAACACTTAACAGTGAACATGAAGTCAACCATGTAAAACTGGGCTACTCTGCTAGGACTCCTTCAGCAAAATTCCCTTTCTGTGATAATATGAAGGAAAACTAAGCAGAAGGCTGATAAAGACATTTCAGTACCACTTAGCACTGCTGTTCTGAGAGTGAAGAAGGAGACTAATCATCTGATAAAGATTAAGAAGCATCCTAATTCCTACCAATGGAGATGCTTAGTATAGCCCAGTACAGCTGCAGTATAGCACAATTGGATTTCTTCCCTCTAACTGGGCAGAGGCCTTACATAACTCTGTTCACAAGGTTTCACTTCATATTCCTATTCCACTACAGAGCTTACAAATATATTGAAAGGATAAACATAGCTCCATCCATCAAACTGTTATACCGTAGGAAAAAAAAAAAAAAACAACACAAAACTTCCTGAGACCCACCTGTTCTTTGTTGTAGGTTAGCAATCACGCTCTGTGCAATACCCACCTTGTATGTATAAGTGGCAAATCCTTTCCAGAGATCAGACTTCTGGCATTCACCCTCTCTCAGTATTATTTTTACGCAATTTCAAACATGAATTGCACAAAATGTATGTCAGTCAACATTTTCACACCTATTTATTTTGAGCCTTAAATGCATTTTATATTTACCTTGTTTTTTAAAAAGGTTGCTGCGTACTATTTCTGTCATGGACTGCACTTTCTGCTTCTGTAGTTTCACTGGTGGAATGCAAGTGTAGAATTCATACAGCAGCTGGCTGCATGTAAAGGAAAAGTGCCATAAATACCACACAGATGAATTAATCATGTGTAAATAAAGACCAAAAGAGCAATAGATTATATCTTTCTAAGACTTAGATTTATTTACCATACCATAGACTTTGACAAGAGATCAGCAGCAGGTTAGAGAGAAAACTTGCAAGAGAAACAAGATGAGGATGAACCAGGGTTTGGCCATGTTTACAAATGTTTATTACTTTCCATTGTTTTCAATGGAATAAAGATACTTTTTTGTGGTAGAGGCAATTTATCTTTGTCTGACAAATAAAGAAAAATCTTATTTCAAACTGCAAAAATTAGATTTGGTGTTCTGCAATAGGGTTTATTCAAGGGAGGGGCAAGCAGAGAGGAAGAGGAAAAGAAAGACTGATTGTTCCACTTGCTCACTTTATTCACCAAATTACTGCTTGAGTATTGGGCTGCCATAATGAATCCTGTCATCTTGTAAGTCGGGCGAGAGCTCCCTGTTAAAACGTTATACCCAGCGGTCCACCACTGTGCTGATCAGTACAAACTGGCACAACTTTGTTGACTTAAACTGATCAATAAGAATTGACTGTTGACAGCAGCAATACATTGTATGCACCATGTGATACAGCTACAAAGTGTTCCAAAGCAGCTCACCTCAGTAACTTGGCATCAAAGACCATTTCAACGTCGTGAAGAACTGATGGGATGTACTTCAAGGCAGCAACCTGAATTGATATAGAGATGGTCTTAATTTTGTATGTCTAACTGCACGTACAGCATACAAACAATACAGAGCACACCACTGAAACAGACGCACACAAACCAAACAATGATAAATTTGGACTTTTATCATCCATCCCAGAAATGTGCCATGCAGGAGGCAAAAAGCAGGATAACAGTCATGTATCCACACCAAAGCTACACTTTCTAGAATGGATTAAATGGAGCATCATCTCCCTACTCAACCACCTGCAACTAAACTGTCTCATGGTTTATCTTATGCTGCCGATTTCTAAGGTATATTTTGACAGTTTAATGGAATAACCAAACCTTAAAAGATGACAAGGGTAAGAAAAAGACACGTTACTATTCTTACATGGATGAGAATAATTTAAGCAGGCAATTTCCAGGATCAAAATCATCACTAACTTTTACAGCTAACTCCCTTAAAGACTAACTTGCAGTACTCTGTCATACAAAGTCCCTTCTCAGGTTAAAAGTATTTAGCCTCTCTAATACATTTGGAAAGCACACATAGCAAAAAAATTCTTGCAATAAAAAGGAAAAATATTAAACATACTTAACACTTGCTGCACCACTGTCCACCCAATTCTTTACTTATGCTTTGATATTAAGAGCTGCTGATAATGATTTTTATATTCACAAAACGACCTACAACTTATCTTTCCACTAACAAGCTTGTATTTCTTAAATACTTTTTGTATCCAAAAGGATATGACAGACTTGTTGTCTGAGAGCTGTAATAAATGCCTAGCAAAAATAGACTCTGTGGTTTTGAAAGTATTTTTGGGGAAGTGCAGATTAATTTGTCAAAAAGGAGAACCTGGCCACATTGATAGAGATTTGAAGCAGGACATTAATCTCTTCCTTCCCTTCATCTTCCTATTTCAATATGTCACTTAAAGTAAAGACTTTTCATGGAAGTTCAAATCTGCATAAAGATGTTGTACAACGGCCAATTGCTAAAAGAAATAATACCTAGGTATAGTTATTTATCTTAAACAAAATAGCTGTTTTCTCTATTCTTATTTCAGATGAAAACCACAATGGTTTCTTACCAAAAACATTTTTGCCTATCTAAAAATGTGATGCCAGCATTTATGGTTATTATGCAAGAATTCTCAGCAAAACTATAGTTAATGTCTGCGGTCATTACAAACTTACAAATAAAGAAAATAATCATATCAATTACATTTGTGTGCTGGTATAAATCCAAGCACAGTAAAGAAAATGGATTTACAACATTTTAGCTTGACTAGCCTCTTCTTGTCCAGCTGACAAGAATTACAAAGGCAGTAACAGCTTTACTCCATTGTGCAACTTTAGGGTGTAAATTTCTATTAACACTTTAGAAATGTGAAGCTTTCTATTACTGATATAGCTCTGTTATTCATAATAGGACTGTTCCACTCATGTCTTGGGTTAGTAAGAAAATTAAAACTTACATGCTGAAATTGCACAATTTCTTTTACTCAGACTAGTGGAGTAAAGTGCCCTCCAGTTACAGGAGTAACTCTTGCTATACCTCATTTGTTTATAGGGACTGAAACAAAAGAGTAAAGAGGACACTTCCCCTTTTACACTGGCCAAGTGCAGAACTCAAATGAAATTTAAAAAGCCCCAACAGAAGTATGTTTCCACCAGCCCCTGAAGTCTGCACATATTTTAAACTAAAATAAGGGGTAATCTGAATTAAAAACAAGCAAATGTGATTTTTAATTATGAACTACTGCTACACATGATAAGAAGTCTAGAAAGACTGTAAACCCTGAACCAATAGAACACAATTCTTCACTGCTTTCTTCTCTTAAATTTAGCATAAGGTAATTTAAGTTACAATAGGGTAAAACAAATTATTTACAACTAGAGTAAGCTACTAAGTCAAAAAATTATCAGTGCTCTAAACTGCACTCATCTAGGTCAGTTCTTTACTACTTATGTTTGTCTAGAAATAGCCACAGCATTATTTTTAAATGAAAACACTCCAGTTTTCATAGTTACATGCTTTCAAAATAATGCCATAAAGTCAGGTTCCAACTCTCACACTGGCTTTCAGAAACCACTGCTGTGAACTGATTTGATAGTTCCTACAAAGAAACAGAGTCAGTGATCTTAGTATAAGAGAGCAAAAAGCCACATCTTGCTAATAAACATGTATGGCTGTATGTCACAAGAGACTCTCGTTCTAACCACTAAGCTAAATACTTCTCTCCTGTGGAAGAAACTCGAGGAAGTTTGCAAGTAAAGTCCCTAAAGCCTTCTCGAATCACGAGAACCAAGTGTTCATCCTACATAACTTACACAACAACAACAAGAAGTATCTAGAGAACTGCCTGCAGTCCACAAAAACATACAGGACCAATCCTCACAAGAGCAGAAGCCTTACCAAGCACTGTAAGCATCATAAAACAGGAACTGGGTAAAAGTAATGGTATAACATGGGAACACTACATCATCTGAGTGCTCCACCTGATGCAAAGCCAAATGGGTCTGGTTTTGTATAAAACTGAATAAACAGGGTAGGAAATCATGCTACCACAAGCTTGCTATCCTTTTAAAACAGGCCAATTTTAATTCCTTGTACCACTTTCACCCCTTTCCTAACTGAATCTAAAAAAGGTAAGCAACACTGAAATGGTATCAGACCAGAAATAACAACTAATTTTTAGCTCTTGTGCAATGAATTTTGACTCATTGTAAAGATATGTCAGAACCATATTGCATAAAGTCACTGAATCTCAGCCACAAAACATGGTAAAACCTCTATCAAATTAGAATTCGCATTTCCTGAGTTTTTATGCCTTGTTTCCAAACAACAGCAATCATTTGAACTATCATACAAAGATTAGTCTAAACAAAAAACTTCATGAACGAGCATTGCAAATGCACAAGTTGAATATATTTCTATAAGCTTTCACTATAACAGACAATTTTTAAACAAACAAGCAAAGAAGGTAACTATTCAGGTCTTGTTTCAAAAAGGAAGAATTCTTCAGCCTACAGCAAGGGTGTATACAATATTTCCAACTGGCTCAATATTGGCTTAAGATGCCTTCAGATAAAATCATTCCTCTGCAGATCTCATCCCCACATTCATACACAATCCTGGGAAGGTAAAAGGAGTGTTTAAAAGCTTCTGCCATTTCAACAAAAAGATTGGATCTTCTTCTGATCTTAGTCATTATTTGCTCCTTGAAATAGATAAACAATTTATTTTATGATTTTTTAAAAAATAACAAGACTGTGAAATGCTGGGGCTATTTAAAACACCCATACAAATACCTGTTGTCTAGAAATTCACTCTAGCCCCAGTTTTACTTTAGTGGTGCCTTGTTCCTTGCTTTTCACACAATAAATACTATATGAAGATACTGTACAATAGCAGCATGCAAATTTCATTTTATACCAATTCACAGTTACTGTGAAAGATGTTTGATAATGGATAGCACCACCAGTGGCCACAAAGTATTTCAAGCAGCACTCCACTGACATTTGGTCTATTCTGCTGTCTGTTGTCATCTGCCTGCCCACATATTCCCTGTTCTGCACTTGTATGAGGAAGGAAATGGGAAGGCTATAGCTACCATTTCTCTGCAGATCAGTAGTACCAACTGAAGTACAGTAACAAACATATCCCTTGCATTCTTTTAAACTCCCAAGTTTCATTTGCAGTAATTGCTTCAAATGATGCACTATGGACACAGTTGAGCACTGCCCTTAATGAAGTCATAAAAATCTCCTAGTAAGCAGTACGAGATGTTCTGCATTCTTCAGACCTTAGAGATTAATTTTTTAAGTGGGATACAGATAAACCCACAGCATTGCAGAAAATTATTTCTTACATACACAATATCCTGTTAAATTTATTCTAACCTTTACTCCTGACCAAGCTTATTTTCTTAGCTGCCCTCTTTTGCAATATTACATTATACATATTCATGAAATTCAAGTACCCACAAGATGAAAAGAATGTTCTAAGAAATCACTGACACTGTTTCTTAGTCTAATTTTGTTTGCTATCAAGGCAACTTTAACAAGTTACTATGCCATTCTCTACTGTACACCACAAAGAAAGCATCACTGGCAGTACCTTTCTAGCCTTACTCTCTCATAAGCAATCTATGAATCTCTCTACAGTTTTGTGTTCTTAGATTCTTCTGCAGCAGTATGGATGGGTAAAAAAATGTGTAGAAAAGAATGAGAGGAGAAAGGTAGCATCTTTATATTACATTGTTTTCATAGTTTTCAATGCCACACACAATTTCTAGTTCTTATATTTCCATGACCCTGAGATCATGTCATATAAGGTCTCTGAAAACATGCATAGATTTGGGGGAACTTTCTAAAATCAGTGCCTGGGAGCAAGCTGGGTAGAGCTGACATTTGCAACAGACAAGACCATCTGTAGGTCAAATGTGATGTGTCAATTCGGGCACAGTACAGTTTTTGGAAGAGAAGCTGCGGCTTGATTTGTTATTAAAGGTTGAGAGCAGAGGCTTGACAATGAAAGGTCACATGCAGACTACAAATTAGACATCAACTGTATGAGTTTATCAAAACACATAGTCTGAAATTTTGAAATAATTGATTACATTTTAGTCTCCAAAAATATAGGTTATTTTACACAGACACAAAACATATTCAGAAAAATTATGGTTTTTCTCCTGAGAACTACGAGAAAGGAAAGAAGGTACTAACATCTCTTCTCTCCCTTCTCCCCAGATTATGCCTTCACCAAACTATTTGCAAGTGCTGGAAATTTATTTTCAAGTTTCCAGATTTGAAGAAGTCTATTCTCAGAAATACAGACTTCAGGTAGAACTGTCTCTGAAACTAATAAAATTCATCCACAATGGCTACAGAGAAGTAACTGATAAATGAAAGAGAGCTATAACATCTTACCTGCCACATTAAATGAACAAAGGCTTAAGTCTAATACCTAGGAAGATCAGTGCCACCACCATTAAGTCAGTATCACGACAGTTCTGAAATGATTGTTTGAAACAATTACAAAAAAAACCTGTGAAAAGTCTCTTAAAAGGAGGAGCCCTTACTGTGCACATGCACACTGTACTAGCGAATTTATACCATTCCCAATCTCACCTACAAGGGATAAATCTCTTGACAAATAACATCCCAGCACCTAAAACACAGGTCACTCCACAGTTTATATGGTTGCTTTCAAACATCAGCAAAGTTAGGATATTGAAATTATAATCCTAATTGTAGTAAAATGCTGGAGTTGAGAAGCACTCTGGCTGTATCTTTAAACAAAACAGCTAATTTCACCAGTTCCTGAAGTATAAAAACAGAACCAGGTATCTACCCTTCTCAAAGCCTGGGCAGTAAAATATGTCAAAGCACTTATCCACTTCAGCCAGCTTTAAAACAAAAGATTGAAAAAGCTAGATTTTTAAGGGTTTATATACTTATGCAGCATGTAACACATTTGGAAGTAAGATTACACTCAGAAGATAAAGTTCAATTGAAACAATAAAGTGCTTCTGGCACTGACTAGGCTGTTTCATATGACATGTAAATTCATAAACAATTTCTCCTGACTGAATTAATATTCAACACAAGTCTGAGTACAATTGCTATCAGTAGAAATGACTGAGAAATTAATACTGACTAAAATACTGAGTTCCAAGTTTAGAAAAAAATAATAAATCATTACCAGATGACCATCAATGACGTTTCAGGTTTCAAAATACTGCTTAATCTACTAAAGATAAACCTCATAGTTATTTGGACAACCAACAGTGAAACGAGAGCTAAGAATTCACGTTCTGAGTCTCTGCAAACTAATTCACTTTAAGTTTAAATATCCTGAGAAACTCAATTACTTGACTGAAGTCTCCTCCAAATAGGCATGGAAAAACATACTGTCCATTGTGAAAGCTACCATGACTGACGTGCTTTTTTTAAATTTTATTTTCCACCCCCCCAATAAACTTATTTCTAGCAACAGAAGCTAAACTACAGTGGGATGCTTTTCATTCCAGGCCTCTCCTACTAGAAATTCATAACATGAATGCAGTAGAATTAATGTTATATGTAAAGCAACCTCTTGGTAGGTTTCTTTCAGAAACATGTCTGTATGAGTTAGCAGCAGGGGGGCGAACAGCAAAGTTATGTTATGAACCAGTATCTCAGATCTGCCATGAAATATTTCAGCTAAAAAGAAAACTTACAGTAGCTGATGCAGATTTAAATACTTAAAAACCCACTACTGTGTCATCATTATGAATAAATATACACAACTGGCAGCACTCAGAAAAACAAAATATTAATTTTTAAGATGATATTGAGCAAAGCATAACTGTTACACAGCTACTCTATTGTTAAAACATGTTTATGTGCTCACTGGTTTCCACCTCTAGTGTAAGTCATAGGAAAAGGAATCAAACCACCAAACTAGAGGAAATGTCAAGCCAAATAAATATGAGTTCATAATAAAGAATGTACGAAGCATAAATACTGCAGTTGTCTTATTTAATAAAATCTTCTGCTTCCTACTTTATAGGAAGCACTGATTGTTTTCCATTTTAATACAGAATTACATACCTTTTTTTTTTTATATTAATGATCGTAATAGCTCCCTTCTCTCATTTTCTTAGAACATCAGATTCCAAAGTGTTATCATAGCTAACATTGATAGGATCAGAAAACCTTTACCCTATATTCAGTTGTTTAAATAATGTACCCCCAAAAGGCTGGTAGTACAAAGTTTACTTTTCAAACTAAATTAGTGAAGTTCCTGTTTAGCATGGAATGAAACTCAAGAATGAAACATTCAGCTCCCACAGAAGGCTTCATTTCATTAGATTCCTTGAAAGATTCCAACATCTTTCCATGGGTTTTTTCATTTGCTATATTCATGGCATGACACAAATCTATCTTCTTCTTTTTCAGTCTAGGCTTCGACTTTATTAGATAACTTAGTCTTCCAATAAAAAGGTGTTACAAAGGAAACACAAAGGATAAATTTCTTAAGAGTGTCTTCTCTGCAATTTAAGAAGAACAAACCAAAAAAAAAAAAAATTATCACAAAAGCAAAACTAACTGGTTTCCCTGCACACACCTACCTGCAACAAAATGGCAGTTTTATGTTGGCTTTTCATCAGGTTGTTGATGGATTCAAAGAGTCTCCTCATAGATTCTTCAAATTCTGTTTGTTCTTTGCCTTCATATAATCTGTTGAAAGATGTATTGGTTTATCCTTTCAGAATCAGAAAGTTTCATAGTTTTAAATGTACCATATTTATTATTACTTTATAAATATATAGTTTAATTTGATCCAATATTATATACACAGATATTTCAAAGTGTTGTATCTGCTATTTACTGCATTGAACAGAAATTCTTTAGCTTGACCACAACTTAAGTATTTTAATATTTTTTTTAAAAAGCCTCTAAAGAGTGACACCTCCCAGCCTGGAGTTTTTTGTTTTGGTTTGGTTTTTTTTTTTTTAAAAAAAGGGCATCTTACTTTCAAACTTACTTATACGCAAAAAGCATATTGTTATTTCTTTCTGTGACAACTGAGCTACACTAGGGTACTTTTAACATAATATCACATTGTTTCTTTCCTTTACTCTTTATTACTACTTTCTCAAATAGCTATTTTACTGTCCCCAGTAAACCAGTCTGCTTTTTGAAAAAATCTCTACTTAGAGAAGAGAACACTGAGAGGTATTCAGGCCCATGGCGTCTCTGCTGCTTAGATCAATGCTTGTCAACAAGACTTAAGTCAGTTACTGGAAAAGAGCCCCAAGATCAAAGACATTATGTGAAGGGAAAAAAAAAAATATATATATACACACGTGTATACTAGATGCGCACTACTTGGGTTATGTCCCTACTGAGGTATGATAGCTGTATAAAAAACGCTTACCAGAAAAACTCAGATGTGAAAGGCATCTTGAACGAAGTCAGTTTTAGTACAAGCACACTTACATTATCTTTTAATTAGCTTATTAATTATCAAGTGGTATTTTAGGAGCTTGGATTTTGGTTAAATGATTTAAATTTTTTTTTTCAACACACCAGAAACTGTGGCATGTAGGGGCTATTTACATTAATTTTCAATGAAAATGAAGTGGATGTAGGTTGTAACAATGTGACTCTCTCTGTTTATTCAAGTCATTTGGCTAATGCACTGATACAGCTTTCATTGACTGTACAACATAGCTACAAAAGTAAATTAAGTTTCTTAAACCTATTTTTTATGCCAAGGGGAAATTTGAAGCTTTCTTGACTAAACCTGTGGGGCAAGGAGGGAGGCAGGAGCATCACCCAACATGTATTACACATGCTTTTTAAAATTTACACCAGGACTAATTTAAGCCTGGTAAAACGACAATTCTATTTCCTGACTCATCATCTAGCTTCCAAGTAGACACCATTTTCTAGACACAAATCCAATATTTCATTTAAAACGACTTGTGAGAGCAAATTTTAAAAGATGACTAGTCATTTGCTTTGGAAACAGTTTCATCATAACAGTATACCTAAACTTCACCACCAAAACCAACCCTATGCCAACAAAAACATGTCATGTTTTCACGGTCTGTATTATGTACACCTCTGGCTAATATACATGACCTTTCTACAAAATGTCAGCTGACCCCAGTATAAAAATTTTTGCTTTCATTACATCTCTATAGCTTCAACAGGATTGAATGAATGCAAGTTAAAGGAGAACTTGGTTACCTTCAACATATCTGCCTGACAACAAGATAAAAAAAGTCTCACATTTTATGTCTAAAATTAGAAGTCATTAATTCATCTCTTTTCTACACAATTTTCACTTTGTAATGTCTCTTAACCCTCAACAAGGCATCTTAGTTTCTTAAGCAGCCCATCAAATTAATGAGAGAATGATCTAAACATCTCTCTCAGCTCTCTAATTCAAAATATTTGTCTTGTAGAAGGCTAAGCTCAACCTTTGAAAGTACTTCCATTGTAAATCCTAACTTTTCTCACAGGAAGAAAACACATTCATCCATTTTTTCCATCTTTTTTTCTTTTTCATGACCAGCCTGGCAATAGGAAATTGACTGCAAAAAGTTAGATCACAATAGCTATTGACAGATACACAGTATCATGTGATTGTTTTTTCACTGGCTATTTTTGCCAGAGGCTACCATTTGCAAGAGCAATTACAGTTTAGAGTACTAATTGTCCAACTGAACTAGAGTTTCTGACATCCAGCTGAGACATTCATGGGGAAAACTTAGAAAGCAGATACGTATAGCTCTTCACTTGAATATGCAACCTGCTGCAATAACCTAGCTTACCACAGCCTGTCCGACACACACTTCTTGCTGTCAGCTAATGCTAGGGATTAAAATGGAAACCAAAGTTCTCCCTGCAACAAAGCCCTGCCTTCTGACCCTCATCCACATAAGAAAATTTCCATAATCCTCTACACAAAGCTTCTTTCCTCAAAACTCTAGATGGCCCTTTTTGCCTCGACACCTATTAAAAAAAAATTAAAACAAAGCTTTTGAAAAACTAGGTGTATTCTATTCTCATGAATACTATTTTCTTCCTTAAACAGCTCTGCATCTTGTTTATCTGTATCCACTTATAAATGCTACATTCCTAGAGACAAGAATGTTTCTAAGGAACTACCTATTACAGTTTGAAAAACCCACAACAATCCATTGCTGTTTAGACACCCAATGACCCTTCCCCACTGGGGAAGGGGAATTGGGAAAAACAAGGAAACACAAGAGTTGAAGATATAAACACATTTAATAGAATAAGACTAGATAATTAACATAATAACACTAAAGAACCAATACTGATCCCAGTACCAATATAAAATGTATGAGGATTATACTCAGCTCAATTTATCAATAGGAAGCAGTGAACTCCCAGCAGGGGACAGCAAATGTGGGACACTACAAGCACTGTGGCTTTAAGAGGAAGAGAAGGACTACAGGGCTCAAGCACCATGATGAGCAGATCTCTAGACCACTGCCATCAAGGAAAAGAGAGCTTTGCAGCAAACTTTCTAATTTATATTAGAAAGTTTTATTTTATTATTTTGTTCATGGTACAAAATAATGTTGTTGGTAGCTTGGGTCAAGTGCCTGGGTCTCACTCCTCCTCATCCCCCTGCACCTTGCTAAACTTGAAAACACTGAGACCTTAAAACCCACACAGCATAACCAGCTAAAATAAATATTTACACTAATTCAGACACTAGAGTCTTCTGAAAGTCCATTTTTTTCAAGCCTGAGGAGGAAAATTAGTCCTGTCACTGAAACCAAGACGCTACCTATCAGCAGCAAGTAACTTCTCAATCTATTCCTACTTAGACAAAATTTAATCAAATAGACTTAAGTTTACAAAACTGTAAGCTTACATGGATTTTTTTTTAAAAAACAGGCAGTAAATGAACTGACAAAATTTCTATTAGAACTTTCATTGAGCAAAAGACAGATAAAACAGAACACCTTTCTGTTCTGTTGGCTGCCAACATCCAACCACTTGGCCTACCTATAGTCCTGAGTTTACTCCTGCACATCTTCTGCCACTACAGAGGGGCAACAGAAAAAGCATTAGGGGAAAAACAGCTAAGGATAAATGGAAACAGATGAAGCAGAAAACAAAAGAAGGAACAGAGGACATGGAAGGGATCTGTGAAACGTGCTAAGAGTCCTTAAGGACTAGGAGAGGAAGCAGGGGACACAATTAACGTAGTTTGTTTCCATCAAGCTTTTATCTCCTTCATTCTCCCCATCCTTTTTTTTTCCTTAAATCTGAATACTGATTGTAAATATTCCACCTCATCTCTTTGGCTGAGCTATACATATCTAGCCCTTTGACTCATCCCCATGCATTCCTTAACTGGAGATCTGAAACTCTAAATTCAGCTGGACAAAGCTTACTGAAAATTACATTGTTCTGTGCACAGTCTGAGCTGCTGAACACCATGATCTCAAGGACAAGCACTGAGCTTCAAGCCATCTGTCACAACGTTTGGCCACCCATTGGTCTTCAGCCAAGACACCTGACACAAAGAATAATCACCCTTTGAAAATGGTTGCTATTATTAAATTCGGCTCTGGAACTTGCTCTGTGAATTGGAAAGCAGATTTCTGAAGATTCCCTCTCTAAAAAATCTCAGCAATGCCTGTATCATGGGTCAGTTGCCAGCTATTATGTTTTATTCGTAAAAAATAAAAAATACCGCTCTACTCTGGAATCAATTGTTTCTATTTCACAGGTCTACTTCTATTTCTGATATTGGACAGCTAGTTAAATGGCAATAGCCTGGGTACTTACTGTGAAAATAATGTCCTTGATCTAACAATGAACTTGAAAACATATTCCAGTGCTTTCAGAGTTCTTAGTATGGGTTCACATTGCTCCCCTCTGCTGGAAGTATCCAAGTACGTCTTCAGAACAGTCATTAATTTCCTTAAGTTAAACAAAAAATTTAAGATAACCTTGATTTAAAAATTAACTCCTCAAACTTTTTTGGCTACTCTAAATTAGAGTTTATGCTTAGTCAAGCACACACAAAATATACTGCATGGTTTGTTTTTTTTTTTTTTTTACATTTACCTTGCATAAATTCTACCAGTATAAACAAACAAGGAACAAATTCTTAACTGTACAAGCAAGAAAGCAATCTAAAAGGGCAAACCAGCAGCGTAACTAACAAAGTGCTTCCAGGACTTTGTTAGGAGTTTATAATATACATGCACAAGGAAACACAAAACGTTACTCCTGCCTATCTACATTAAGCAGTGATTAACCATCACTACATGCTCTAAATTAACTGGAAGTAGTACAGTATTCTACTACATAGCAATACCCGATTAAAGTATTAATTTTATTTAAACACTTCCTTATTTTGTATCCAAAAGCAATTTTTTGCTAAACACACCTGCTAAACAAGTGTAAAGCTCATCTAAAAATACAGCCCTTAGAGGCAGGTTCATCTTGAACAATTAAACTAATGATACAATGTTGATCGTAAATGCAGCCATAAGAAGAATGCAAATAAACAAAGACAACCACCCAACAAAATGCAAACTTGTTCATGTAACTTAATAGTTCAAATGGACTAAAATAGTATTAGTGAGTACTATGACATTGGTAACATAGTGGCATACAATCATAGCTCCCAGAGCTACTTGCTACTGCACAAAATACAAACATATATATGTGTGTGGGTATATATTTACGTGTGTAACTAATAGACACGTTCTCAGTCCCCAAGAGTTTGCTGTGAAAGAATACATGGAAATCTAGAGAAATGTGTTGAGGACATCCTTAAGCCCTTATTTAGAGCATTTCAGGTTACGGCCAGGAATGTTAAGGGACATGTTTTACAGCAAAATATTTTCTAACACATTTAACAGGATAAAGGTGAAGTGCTCAGACACAGCAAAATTCAGACAAGAGAAAAAAACTAATGGCAAAGAATCATTTAACTCCAAATGAATACTATTTGTCAATTAACTCTACTTAAAAATATATGCGTTTCTCACAGGCAGGTTTGTTTCCACATAAGCAAACAGCAGCATCAAAGCAACAGTCATAGTTAATTATGCCAGAAAAGTCACAAACAGGATTTACTTTTTTTAATGTGATGGTAGAGGCTTAGAAAAAAAAAAGAAAGAGGCAGAGACAATCAACTTACTTGTATGCCAATGTTGCACTAAAATGCTGCTGGATATACGCTTCCAAAACTGCGTTAAAATGTTGAAACTTACGGTCTGCAATGAGTCCTATGATATATATCTAAACAAACATGGAGAGAATTAGCATTTTAAATTTAACTATTAGTCTTCTGGAATATTTTTTGACAATGCGCTATTTCAATGTTTTTAAAGAAATTTGCTTTTCAGTCAAATAGTAATATTCTACCTGTTCTATAGCTATTTTAAGACTAATTCCCTGAAATTAATGACTTGATAGCTCATTCATAATCACAGGGTTCTTTACTTTTGACAAAGAAAATCCTTCAGTACTGATTCTTACCAGTGCATCGAAGACAAGGATGTCATACTCATTACTGTGGGAATGTTCCATCATGATATTGAACAGGGCATCCAGTGTATCTTGGAGAAACTATAAAACAACATGAAATGACAAATTGCAACCACTTCGACTTGAAAATCTCCCAGGTCTATTTTCAGAGAGTAGACTTGCTTTCCCTCAAGTGAGAATTTTTAAGACCTTTACTGAAACACCACATATTCAGAAACCACTCCTGAGGATTTAGGGTCTAGTTTTTTAAGTTTTAAGAACCTACGTGAGAAATCAAAAATATGTGTTTAGCTTAAAGTTTATGGAAAAGTTAAAAATAGAGTATCAATGTAATAACTGTCTAAAACTGCATTTCTAGTTCCTCAGTGATACAGATGAACAG
>VXBJ01003175.1:627825-686863 GCA_013400055.1 Nycticryphes semicollaris | reverse complement strand
TTTTTTAAGTTCTCCTCTCAAGGGAAACACCTAATGCTCATATTTAAAGAGTAACACAAATGTAATAGACTCCTCATCTGAATGCTGGAGTCGGACACTTTCCAAAATATTAACAAGTTTTTATTCACATCGTATTTATTAAATTAGCAAACACTTCATTAGGTACATAGTACCTTTTTTTTTTTTTATCAACATGTAAATTAAGAACTATAAAGAAACCAGGAGAAAATATTTGTAATGTTTCAGATAAACAAAACAAACAGCTGAACAGAGACTGTGGAAAATATTAAAAAAAAAAATCCATTATCACCTTCACATCCTATCAAGTTTTTAAAATAACATTTTCTGTTCATGCTCAAAGTTTACTTGTCACATGCATAAGCAGCTGATCAAACCATCAATGACTCCAAATAATAGTCTCAGTATTGAACTCTCCATTCATGCAATAAATTTCCAGCAAAATAAAACAATAGAAAGCAGAAAAGGATCCTAATAAATCAATTACCAGCAAAAGTAGGGAATTTTGACCAGTGAACCTGCAAATCTCCACAGCCTAACAGTAGCCAATATTAGAGATGTCTGAAAATTAACAAGAATGTAAAAATGGCTAACGCTATGAAGAATGTTTGTTTCCCTTTGCCCTCTCTAATGGAGAGCTTTACTCATGTCTTTCGCAAACCATCCCTAACATAGGCATTACACTCTAAAAGAAAGTATAATCAACTGGCTTCTTTGAGTTCCTGTTTACTGTAACTGATCCTCCAGTTTCTGTTTTGTTTTGAAACTACATAGTATTTTTTCTGCCATGGCATGAAAAATAACTATTATTAAAATAACTGTATAAAGATATACCTTCACAACTTCCTCTCCATCCACAATCTTCAGTTTTTCCAGGTTCTCCTGAAGCAGCTCTGGCTTCATACGCCACTTCAAAAGACCTAGTAAGCCCACTAATGGAAAATAAACAGACAGTTGAATTTAAAATGTAATTTATCATTTGTGCAAAAGTCTTCTAAAACTTCTACCTGTTTAGAAGATACATACCATTCTGAGTTAACTTTGTAGAACAAACAAGGGTTGAAATATAAAATGCATCTCGTGAGCTTACTGAAAGGCCCCCTACAATACTTGTGTTCCTGACTAAGCTTGCTCCTTTGATTTCCGTGTGTTGACGTGTAGAAGGTAATGTCAAATAAGCACTAGCATCCTCCATTTTTTTACTTTCCCCCTGAAAAACAGCATACCATTTATGACATATTTCACACCACTGGATTGAAAAACAGACTTATTTTGTATCTTTGCACACAAGTAAATAAAAAGCTATGTTTCTATGGACTCAACTGCATGCACTAAAGGATAAAGAATGCCCATGTCCCAGCATGGCCAGTACAGGAAAAACAAGAGCCAATGGTAGTCAGCAAAAAAGACTGCAATGAACAAGGAATTATGAGGGGTGAGATGGCTGGCAGAGTAAAAGCACAATCAGGTTTCTCATTAAAATGCCAATAGCTATATAACACACTAGACTACTGAACAGCACTATGAAGCCTGTACACAGGATATAGACAACGCAGTTGCGAGGTCTGCACACCATTTAAGAATATATAAAATGGGACTGAACAGGGAAAGAATATCAGCAGTATATTGGTATGCCTGTCATAACTTACTACTCGGATCTGTAACATAAAATTTCAGGACAGATCAAGCCACTGTAAGATTATATTCTAAATTAGACAATATGCTGCAGTAACTGAGACACGTACTACGGAATTTATGCTTTTCAGTAGAATGAACAGTACAAAAACAGACAGCCAACAGGTATTTTTCCCTCTACTTCATCAGGTTGCATGCCACAGCCCTTACAGATTTTTATGTCTCAACTTTTGATTGACAGTCAGGAGAGGAAAGCAGGTTTTGGACAAAGACAATAAATGTCATATTCCTCACTCTTCAGAGAATATAATTTTTCTTTCACAAAACTACTCAAGAAAATTTCCCCAATGAGCTTATGAACTCTGTCACTTAAAGCTACAACACCATGACAGACCCGACACCAGTGCAGACCCTTAGTCTACAATTGTACACAAATAAGGAGTTACGAAATCCATGATCTAGAATAATTTCTCAAGTTTTAGATTTGTATCTAAACCAATGACTGCAAACCTACAGTCTTTACTTTCTATCAAACAAGAAGTAAGGTTGGAAATCAACTACAAAGAGACCTAGAGAAACAAAAGGCCAAAAACTTAGGCAGCAAAACAGACCGCATTATTAACTTTAATGATTACATCAAACTTGCCTAATAATTACTTCTCAAAATTTCTGGACTCAGAAGAAAGTCTCAGCTTCCTCTTTTTGAGACAACAGACAATGAGGAAACGACATGAAAATTTGATCCAAAAATCTCTCAAAAACATTCAGTGCCTGAAGGCAGTAAAAATAAAGTATATTGTTTAAACTTAACAATTTTCAAATTACTTATTTTGAGAGACCAGATGTAGGACTGTTTAAAACACTTACAGCATACAATTACCTTGTTTAATTCTAGAATAGGCAAACATACGTCAGAAAATCTGTCCATCTCTCCTAAACATAAACTAGGTCAACTCCATTTAGCATTTCTCATGTATGCTGTCACTTCAGGAAAAATTACCAGTTTGATGCAGGAATGAATGAGATGGAATTTCATAACTAATATTAACCACACAGTCATACAATGTGATCATCGTTTTCCTTCTGGTGTAAGTATTTATTAGTGTTGACATCAACGAAAATAACTAACTATACGCTGCCATTAATCTTTTTTGGACCACCTAAACAAATTGATTAATTGTATGCATCTTACTTATCATTAATGTGATGGCAAACTGGTTTGCTGAAAAGAGCACTAAGAAATACCTAAAATAAAATTTCTTCTGTATTGGAAGCAATTTCTGGTTCCTAGTTCCTGCTAGACAATTTTGGCCAAGGGAAAAAAAAAACAAATAAACAACAAAACCCAACCTTGAAACATCTCTTCCCTGCTTCAGTTCACAAAGTCAAAAATACCACCTGTGTTCAATGAGGGCTAGCCAAAACTATTTTTCACATCCAAAAATCAAATTTCCGAAACTTGAATTTCTGTATGTGGGCAACTACGGGGCAGATTCAAATAACCAATTGCCTAAGATGACACATCCTGATTATTCATGTGACAAAGATTCTAAATTTATCAAAATAACACTTTTCCCTCCTTCAGCAAGAGTCATGACACACATCCAGGTACTGAGCTTTAGCATGACTTCCTCTATAGTACAGAAGGCCAAAAGCACAAACTTCAGTAAAAATAGTAGAAAGAGTAACCATCACTCACTGTGCTTCAATAAAATTTCTCTCTAAATAAAACTTAGAGCACATTTACTGACCATAGAACAAGTCATATCTTCTTGCTGTTCAGACAAAAATTTTAATGTTTATCATTGATGGACTAATAATATAAAATTAATTTAGCCCTAAAAAAAATAAACAACACAACCAAAAACCAGCAATGTTAATAAAGGTGTCTTGTGTGGGAAAGAAAGGCAAAAAAATTCATCCTGTACCTTTAGGACTAACAAATCATGGATGCCATCTTGAAGAGTTGTTCCATCCTCTTTCATTAGTCTTATATAGGCCATTGCAAAATTCTTTTCTCCTTTATCTTTAGCTGCAAAGCAAAATATTTTCAGTTGACTATGCATCAATAACTTAAAATTCACTAAAGTAAAAATTCTCTACTTACACTCTTGAGATGACCTGTGTCGGAACATGAAGCGCAGATGTACCCTTTGCATGTCTTCAATAGGGACTGCTACCTTTTGTAAAATCAGAAAATAATTAATAGAGTTGGGGAAGAAGTTTTCACCTGTAACGCGCTCCTATTTTAGAATAAAAAAGTGCTACTTTTACTAGCTCCATGATGCTTTTTACAGACCATTTAAAACTAGTAAGCCTGATTGCACATCAGTAGTGGCTCATAAGCAATTTGCTGTTAGATTCTGCTCACAGCCTCATACCACCATAGAAACAAAGCACTGAACCCAGTGAGTTAAAGCACACAGGTGCCTGTACACTAGAAAATAAGTATACTGTAGTCATTACTCACCCTGTTAACCATACGCAACACCTTTACACTAAAACTTCCACATTTCATAAACTGATGACCAACTTAATAAACGTGTGAAAAAGGTAAAAAAAACAGTGTCAAAATAAATTAAGTACATTTTTGTGACTAAATTCAGTTTCAAAGCCTTGAGTAGAATCCCAGGAACTTATGACTGCCTTATTCTTAAGGCAGCATAGCTACGTATAAAAAATGTGCAACAAAAAAGGCCAACTGCATTAACAAAAGCACAATTTTTTAAATTATGAATTTTATTTTTAAACTGTAAAAACTTGTACTCCTTCGTGTTTATTCACAACTAACACACCTGAGAAATGCTTCAGAACTACTTCTGGAAGCTTCTGAGCATTTTCTAATCAAAGAGATTAAAGCTAGATAATATAATTATTAGTGTGCCTATAAAGAAAAACGAGACTTTTTTACTATCTGAAATGGTAAGGTTTTGGGGGTTTTTTTGAGGGGTGGGGAGGGTTTGGGGGTGGGTTTTTAGGTTTGGGTTTTTTAACATCACGCAATTGAAACTCCTCAACTCCACTGTTTCACTGCAACAGAACAAGTTCAATACTTCATTTTTGATGAGACCTGTTAGGACATAAGGTTATCTAAGATGACCTCATTTGTTTTGCTGAACAGAATCTTCACATCATTTTCTAGGTCACATTTTAAGCCTCAATAGTCATATATCTCTAATAACTGATGTATGACTAAGGCTCCATCCTTCTAGCTGTATTCAGGACCGAGGGTTTTTTTTAGAAAAAGCCGATGCTGTGCAACTTCTCGCTGTGAAGTACCAAAAAATTAATGGAAAAAAAAAAACAAGCAAAAAGTATCTACACCGTACCTTTAACGTTTCCATCCACCGTGGCTGTTTGACCTGATAGTAGAGAACTGACCTGTATTCACTCACGGGCTTGTCCCCCGCTCCCAAGCAAACAGCATTCTTATAAGAGAAGAAACAAGTGCTTAGCAGCTCATTAATTTCGGTAAATCTTTATGACTTGACCAAAACCAAACAACGAGAGCCCCTCCCCGCCCCCGGCAATCCCGACCCCGACTGCGGGCAGATTTACCTCAGCGCACCGCTGAGACCCGCGCCGACCCTTGCCCGCTTTAGCCCTCTACCTAAGATAGGAAACATGGCGGCCGCAGCTCCCTCGGCCTTCGCTTCCCGCCCTCAGCGCCCCCAGGCCCCACAGCGCCATCGCAGCCGCAGGCAGGTAAGTGTGGAGATCGCCCCTCTGCTGCCTCATAAAACCGCCATTGCCCTGCGGTGGGACCTGGATGAGGTCTGGGAAGGTGAGGCAAATCTTTCCCCATGTAACAGGCCCCCACCACGTAGGCATGGCTTCAGCTTGGAGCCTCTGGAGATGCTCCATGAAAACTACAGGTTCAAGGCCAGCACATATCCTGCAGGGTGCAAGCTGTCACGAGCAGGCACTTCTTGATTTGTATATGGCATCATTCAAAATAGATGCATTTCACAGAGGTTACATAGTGGGCTCTAAGAAGAGGTGGGTGATGAATATATGTTAAGACTTGATTCCTCTTCTCAAACTGACAAGTAACTAAGGTATCATCTCAGAAGAGCTCAGTAAAAATAATCTAGCTTTGTTGTTCCATTTATTTCTCCACTTACTTCAAAATACTCAGTTCCAGCAGAATCTCAGAAGTGTTTGGCTGTGTGCCTGAGCTGACTTCCCAACTATGTTAGGACATAAGGTTTTGCAGAGGCATTTTTGTTGTAGAGGCATTGAGCATATGCCCTCCTACTATTTTTCAACATTTAGGATTTCCCATTCACTAATGACTATCAGAACAAGTACAGGTCTAACTTAAAGTTTTGATCAAGTTCAAAATTTCTTGTAACCTAGGAATTCAGTTTGTTTAGTGAATCTGTGAGGAGACAGCTTCCATCCGTCTTTCCTAGCTGATGCTGATTGGGAATTATACATGCAGAAGGACTGCTAATGCTGATAATTGATGAAGCAAGATCACAGACACCAGGCATCAGACACAAAAACTAAGTGCATGAAGGAAGCAAACGTATTAAATTCTCTACTGAAAGCATAGATGAAACGAACCCAATATAGGCTACGCTAACTACTGCAAAGGTGCATTTTCACGCTGAAAATCCAGTGAGTCTTAGATGTCTGCCTCAAACACCAGTATGCCTTGTGACAAGAAGAGTGTGATGCTGATCCTGAAGATGGTTTGTAAGGTCTGGTCAGAGTGATTTAACTGCAGAAAGGTATATCTCATCTGCCTGAATGGAGATTTTTCAAGCTTTATGCACCAACTTGTAATAATGTAATCTCTAACATTAAAGTGGAACAAAAGGCCTTTTACTTGCAACAACAATCTGGTGCTAACTCTTCAGCTGAAACTAGTTCCATACCTGAACAGAGCCAACCAGTTTGCTGAATAGTAACCATAAACCTCTTTTGGTCAATGGATAATGAGAAACAGTGAAATTAAGATAAATTCATGGGTTCAAAAGTTTTTTGGTATTCACTTATTTTGTGGAGGCTAAAAGGGAAAGCCAGTTACTTTTATTATTACTTGCATTCAAGAGCATTTCAGTTAATTCCTCAAAATAGTTGCTTAAACATGTCTAAGGCATATTGCCCACAGAGAGCAGGCATAATATATTCCAAATCATAGACAGCATGTCAAATCCACTTTCTCATAGTATTTGGAGAAAGGGTGCATCTGCAGAACTGAACATACATAATATTGGAATGCAAGATTTAATGCATTGCAATAGGTTAATGTCTTTAAGGAATACTTTGGTATGTGTATTTTAAGCATATTATCTGTGAATAGACAAAGGTTGCTGAAGTCGATTTCACAGGAGCTAACTTGTTTACATGCAAGGCACGTGGTTAGGTGTTTTCACGGGTGTAGGTACTGTTTTGTAATCAGGGTTACAATTGGTTGTGTGGACCTAAGCATTACGTGGGCTTAGGATTTTCTTCATTCAAACTTTAAAGTTAAGTTTTAGGTGAAGCATTTAATTGTCGTTCATAAACGCATTTCAGCAAGTCATGAACCACAATGACTTACCCCATCTTTATTTTATCTCAAGAAACTTAATTGTGATTTCATCCTCGTGATCACATTACTGATTTAGTGAACAGTATAAAGGTCAGAAGAGGAAAGGCCAAAAATCCCCCTGAGTACTGAACTGGTGTTAAAAATCCCTAAGGAAAAGACAAAAATTCCTCAAACCAGAAATAGACAGGCAATAAGACACTGAAATATTTATGTTGCATATGTACAGTGGTACATAGTACCTTTTCTTACTAATTCAGTTATTTGCCATGAACTTAATTCAAGGAACAATGACACAGTCTTCTTGGCACAAATGAAGGGTTTGTTTTGTAGCAGAAATGGTACTGTTAACGTTTTAATGTGCAAATTGTATTCCTCTGGGAATTTCCACAAGAAAAACCCTAGAGTAAGAACGCAGTAATTGTCAGACAGAAACAGCATTTGTTCCTTGGCAGAGCTAAAATAGGTCATTCAATGTTATTTCTCATTACAGTTTTATGTAAGACATTTATAGGGCTTAAATACATATGTCTCTTTAAACATCATAATACTTATCAGCCACAAGACATCAAAAGTGAGGAAACTGCAAGGTTTTTTACCATTTTATAAAAAATTATAGAAGTTTAAGGCTTACTTCTAAAATGCAACTCATATTTATGTCTATCATACAGAACCCGCCCAAAACTTACTGGCATCACTTTTCCTTCCTCATCACAGACAGACATTATCACTTCCACATTTCTCTGAGTTGTTTTATTGTATTTATCAAAATCTCCATACAGCAATGTAATATAAATGTCATTTCTTATATCTCCTAAAAAAGAAATTGAAAGGTTAAAAATTAGAGGAAATGCTGTGAGAGCCTAGTGTCAACTGAACTTGACAAGAGTGTCTCTTTCTCTGCAGTGAAACAGATAAACGTGTTATTTTCCGTCTGAAGTTAAATTTTCAGCTATTGCTGTCAGCTGAGATGCTACGGTATGATGTGAAACAAGGAAATGAGGGGTCTCACTGACTTGAAGCAATTCGCGTCCTGCACTGACACCTGCTGGCGAGGTGACAGATGACGCCATTACTGAATATTCCCCTAATACACAGCTCTCTTGCTAGATTCATATATTAATTTTTTTCCTGCCAACAAATTAAGATGACTTTTTACCGAGACTTGACTTGAAGGATGAGGGGTGGGTATGTTGTTCCTTTTTAAAAAAGAAGTACTGCAGACAGTGAGGGAGTTTAATTGGAAAATACCATCAATCCAAAATAATCAAGAGATTGTAAACACGTGTGTTTATTATTAAAGGAAAGTTATAAGATAGAATAAAAAAGAAGGT
The DNA here is from genome assembly GCA_013400055.1 of Nycticryphes semicollaris. Lineage (NCBI taxonomy): Eukaryota > Metazoa > Chordata > Aves > Charadriiformes > Rostratulidae > Nycticryphes > Nycticryphes semicollaris. Next base: position 678,337 of record VXBJ01003175.1, on the reverse strand, counting down.
TAATTTAAAATTCAAGTAAGCGTCCACCATAATGTACTTGGAAGTCAAGAATGCTTTGTACAAGGAGTTGGGATTATCCCTTACTCTCTTAATACTATTTTTTCTGCTTAAGTACTAGAAAAGACTTTCCAAGGATTTGGCTATTTTTATGTAAGCCTCCAATATTGGAATCAAAATTACCATGAAAAGTGAATTCTAAAAAGCCTCTGAGTTACCCATTACAGAATTAAGTAAATAAGGCTGCAGCTGATGCTCAAAAACCTAGGCAATGAAAAACAGCATCCATTCCTATGACAGAGCAAAGCGCATCCCACCTGGCATGATTATTTCAGGAAATCCTAGCTTTCTAGCAACAACGGTGGTTCTGTCTACAAGATGTGGATAGTCCTTTCTAGTTTGAATCACATCTCCAACAAGCATCTTCACAGTTACCCAGAGCCCTATTAAGAGAATAAAAAAAGAGATTACATTTATGGTAAGAAAAAAAAAAATCTGCTTTCAGATGATTGCCTCTTCTACCCACCAAAATAGTGATAAGAATTCACTTCCCCTGCTTCTTGTGACTGAAAGTAAAAGCTCTATAACCCCAAACTGTAGCTGCGATTTTAAGTAGCCTCAAAGATTTGGCAATAAACTCATGATTCTTCATTTCCAGCTTCAAAGTTGACCCACCTCCATGCTGGTGCTACAGCTCTAGCTTAAAAGCCTTTCTCTAAAACATAAACAATATGAAAGGAAGTTCCACAAAAATACGTTGTTACTTTAAAAAATAATAATAATTTAAAAAAAATAATCTACTTTACCTTGTCCTCCGCTGTCCCCTTTTGATGCAATGACTTTGCTTAGGAGACTGTGTAGAAAGTCATTCTCTCCCACTACCCTGCAAGATAAAAAACAATGTCTACTAGGAATTCAGTGCTAAATATATCAAACACCATTCAGAACATAGATTATAAAGACCCTCAGTCCTCTTTGCAGTACTCGACCTTATTGTGGTATGTTCTCTAATTTCATTATCTCCCATTCCAAGTTCCAGACCACTGACATTAAGCTTATGTGTACACTGAAGTGAAAAAGATTCAGTCAACAACTTTTGGAACAGTATTTTGTGACAGACTGGTGTACGAAAGCCTGTCGTTTCATAGGAACGCACAGCATGAAGGTGTTCACCAACGTGCCAGTCCAGTCCACCTTCCCTGGTATGATAAACAGCCTGAAAGATTAATAAACTTGGAATTTCTTTTCAGCTACTTTGGAAATTAGAAACAAATTTTCACATAACAAACACGTCAGATCAAATTGTAAACAAGTGAAATAATAAACCAGTGTGTCATATTTGGATTGTATGGAATGAAACTTAGTTTCTGTAATACATAGCAGCAGTCCTATGAAAAACACACAAGTGTTTCCAGTGAATACTGGCATCTCTGCATTTGATCTGCAAGTATCAGGTGGTTTTAGGCAGCTGGTCTAGCATTTCTTTTGAAGAGAGTTAATGTATAACAAATGAACTACTTTTTAACTGAAACATAATTTTTACTCAAATTTTTCTAAAATTCAAAACAGATTGAAGCCCATAATTTCCTAGTTATCCATACTTTACTTGTAAAGCTTACTGTTGAGTATGTATAACTAATTAACTTGGGTTTTGTTAACTAGGACATGGTACTCGCTGTCGGAAGGAGCACATTCATAGAAATACACATTCATTTAAACATGCTGTGTAACCCTTGTTGAGTCTTAAATGCCTTTTAAAGTGATAGTTACATAATTAGCAGTATTACAAGATAGAATTACTGCAGGGAAATTTTTTTTTCTTGAAACATCTCACAGATTATTACAATCAAAGAGATCTTGAAATATTTTTGTGCATATAAAAAAAAGATGTCATTGACTATCTTACGGGTGAAAGGGAATGAAATGCTGTTTTTCTTCATCACTTTCAGCTTTTCCTTTTATGATATCTGTAATATCCATAGCTAGAAAAGTAAAAGAAAATACATCAAAACATATAGTAGCATTGCAAAATAGCTCCTCTTATCTATGAATGGTGTACCTTAATGGTTTTGTGCCTCAAGGTAAATATAGATTTTTCACTGGCAAGGAGCATAGTCCAGTAGGAGAAGATTCATGGGCAGAACGTTTAGTGCAAAGTCCACACTACAAATGTGACATTGCATAAAGGGATAATTACTTTAGACTAGTTTTGGTCTAGTCCTGCAAATATAGGTATGAGTGCATTGGTGGTGTTCCTGGGACATCATGGCTGGTTTTGTTTCATCTGGAAGGATTTCTTTCTGGTACTGTGCTTTGGTTAGCACTACATAGCAGAAAGGATGAATTATTAGGAAATCAAATTCAAAAGCACATTTCTGATCTGAACTGAAATGCCAATGTAGGTGCAGTCATTGTGGACTTAAAAAATTAAATATGGGAGATAGGCCATATAGCTGTTTTGTATTCTGTCATGTCTTGGTAGAGATTCTATGGCCCCAGGTTGGGAAGTACCACTTGGGCCCTGATTCCTATGGAGCACAGGAGCCATCAGATACCTGCCACTCCGAAAGGCCGCCTTAGTCCTTGTGTGTATTTCTTTGAGTTACTGTCTTTGAGATCCATCCTTCCAACTCGGATTATTTGACAAACTAAATAAATTTTGTCTCTGCTGAGGTCTTTATTTCCAAGATCCTAAATACAAACAAACAAACAAAAAAAGAAATTAAATACTACTTGGGGTAGAACCAAGTTGTGAAATTTAGCAGAATATCCAGTAATAAATTGAGCCTCAGTATTCAATTGGGGGAAAAAACCCAACAGTGGAAAGTTTAAAGAAAATATAAGGTAAGATGAAGGTAAAATAGTAAGCAATAGTAAGCAATAGTAAGATAAGGTAAAACAGTAGCAATCAAGAGGTACAGCAGATAAAGTAAATATCAAGTCATCAGTAAATTTTTGAGGCAGCAAATTGATTTAGAGAAAGGAGACTGAAGCATTGTCACTGCCTTAAAGCATTCAGTGACTAGTCATCCTGCTCTGTTCCTGAGGTTTCTTCTCCTTCCTTCTTTATTTTGCTCAATCTTCAGGAGTTCTGACAATGACCACAGAGAAGAGACAATCCAATTTGCAAATAGTAAGGGAAACTGGAAAACACTTACTGTGAACACTACTTTAAGATTGTTGAGCATATCAATTTCCTTTGGAAAGCCTTTACTCCCCCATCTCACCAAGTAGTTCTCGCTGTTTTGAGGATAAATATCTTATTATCATGTGATGTAAAAATTGTTCTCTTCCATAGCGCATTAAAACCACAGTACATAACAAAGGTTTTGTAACAGGCAGCAGTCTGCATGGTTGCTTCAATCTAATACCAGACTAAAGAGACAAGAGTAATGCTATACAAAACACCTTCAGTTAGTTTTGAAAAATAATTTGAACCTAAGACAGAATGGCACTTTTGGGGGGGGAAACATTGCAATGATAAATCAACATAACCTTTATCTTTATACTTACCTTTATAGATTACTCCCATTTTGTCCCCTTTTCCCTGTTTCAACACTTTAGTCCAGACATCACTACATTTCCCATCAAGAATAATCTCTTAATTTAGAAGTGATCTCAAACTTCTTCAGAATTCCAGAATGGTCAATCCAGGAATTATGTATCAAAATATTTGGAATTCCCTTACCCTAGAATTCTTTAGTAACCACTAGATCTATCCATGCTTCCCTTTCTTTGTAGTTTTGTGTATATATATATACACACACACATATACATATATACACTCTGCATTACCAGCATGTTGGCAACTCTTTTGCTTCATTTTGGCTAGCTCCTTTGCTACTCTTTTGCGATTAAAAAAAGAAAGCTTACCTTATAATTGTTAACTTCTGTGGATCATATAGTGACATAAAGAGTTCTGCATCCTCTCCAATTCGGCACACAAAATTCCGCACAAAGACATACAGGCTGTGAGTGGGGGATGAAGACATTCGGGAATATGATGCATAATCTGGTTGATCCTTTGACTACTCATAAGAAGAAAAATAATTAATTAGATACATGAAATAAAGTGGTGGGATACTACAAGCAGTTTCAGTTTTTATCATATGTAACAGTTAATCTTGAAAAATCACAGAAAAATTGGATAAAAATACTTGTTTTATAGCACATAAGCATTGCCTTGTATATTATTCTGAAAGATGTTGTTTAATAATGCAGACTCAACTCACAAATCAGTTTCTCACCCTCCACAATGCTTCACCAGTGTATCAACATCCCTTTCTACTATGAAGCTAGAAAGTGAGCAGGTTGGTTAGAAGGCACGTAAGTGACACAGGTGTAAAGATCCCACCTTCCTCCCCTGAGCCTTCACGATATGCAAGGAGATAAACAGCTCAGACTGTTTCTCCAAAACGCTGCACCCAGACTAGGGAGCTACCTCCATGTGCTGATGAGAAAGCTGATGACAGAGAAGCCTTTAATTAACCTTTTTTAACACTTAGGGGACATACTCAGTATTATGAGTAAGAATTCCCCTGTATGTTATGAATATTTCCAAGCAACACAATAAATAAGTAACCTGTTTCTCTTCCCTTCACCTCCAGAAACTTTCCTTTCTTGAAAATCTTACATTTACTTTAATTCAGGAGAAAAGAGCCAGCTCCTATATATGAATGTATTCAAAACCTCACCTCCCAAGAAAATCAGGCTACTTCCAATTGAACTATTCTGAAGTCCTTTATTAAACTTCTTGCGAAAGTTTGTGCCTAAAAGATTTAGCAATGTTTTTGCTATGCTCTAAGAACTTAAACCCCTTTAGGAGGAGCGAGTAGGGAGTTGGCCTCTATGATCCTTACGGGTTCCTTCCAATTTGAGATACTCTGTGACTTCCATATATTAGGCCAGTTCTTCATCAGCTGGGTAATTAGATAAAGGGTGAAACATTACCACTACTTTTAAAAAGAGGAGAGAGAAGAGAACTATAGAGGAAAGCCTAGAAATCTGAAAGAGGTGGTGGTAGGAGATAGCAGCACGATATAGCAGAAGGCCTGTTATCCACATGGTAATGGGTTTTCAGTGTGATAGGAACACTAGTGAAACAAAGTACATTGCTTTGGAGACTGATAACATATGCTGAGATGAGGACACAGCTGAGCAGGGTCAAACCTGAACACCGACTCAGAACAAGCTCCTAATTTCTACCTACACACCATTTTAACCACCTAGAAACTTCTACTTAACATTTGATGCACTTTTTATCCATTGTTTGGCGCTATTTTTAAAAGAGGACACAGCGTATTGCTGACTATCAAGTTTAATTTTCCTCATATTGTCAGTTAATTATATTTGACGTCTGCGAAGGAAGATTTATTTAATGACACTGAGGAGAACAACTGCTAAGATGTTTTCCAGTGATTTGTCTTGGGCACTACTGAAAGTGCCATGACAGCCCCACATCTTTTGCCAAGTGTTTTACTTTATTACTGTTTGTTTTCTCATGAATAAAGAAAAGAACCCAAGTATCTTACAAGTCCCTGAACAGATCTAACATAGAAAAAGGTCAAGAAAGCATAGTCTCATGTTTTCCATTTTAAAAGATGAGATTTATGCACTCATCAGCTTTGCTTAGGCATGGCAATTTCTGGTGTCAGGAATATTATGCCGAGTTCGCCTGAGTTCCTCTTTAGTGAGCTTAAATTCTTCAACTCCAGAGCTGAACTAACCATCACTGACACATAGCCAACCACTAGTGTTATCACAAGATCTCCTACAAAGAGCTTTGGTTAGTCATAGCTTGCAGCCTGAACTCCAAGGATGTAACTACTCACTACATGAATCAGCTTATTAAGTTGCCCACAGATGGAATGAGGTGTATTTCTTTTTAGGAATGCAAGAGTGAATTTAGAACCAGCTTTAGTCACAGGCTTTCAGCCTAACCCACAGCCTGAATCCAGTGCACTCAATTCAAGGCTTACCAATATCTATAACACATGAATGTGAATCTAATCTTAGTTCAGTCAGAGGCAAAAGTTTCCAGTAGCTTTTATGGTAGAAGGTAACATTCTTCAACCCTTATACTGGTTTTTCATTTTGATTTTAGCAAATGAAGCATAAAGCTTGGCCAGTTGTTCCTACCATTTCCTCCTTAATTCGCTCCGTGATTTTATTAGTCGCTTCTTCATGTGCGTGAAATAGGCTGATGACACTGGTTTTATCTGGATCCAAGATATTTCCGTCTTCATCTCTAACTATTAGATCTAGCTCAAGTATCCTGTGAAAATACAGAGAGCATAACGGCAGGGTTATTTCCTTCTATAAAAATAAATCTTACAGTGTAACACATGAGGAGCTGCATCAAGTTTTAAAGCAATAATATAAGTTTAAATATATGCAACAGTATTTGATTTAAGAAAAATTTAACTAAAGCTCATGATTTTCTTTTCAAGCTGTTGTACGTTATTTATCCATTTTAGAAATTTATAGTAATGTCACCAAACAATTTAAATGCCTGTCACAAACAGATCCACCATGTTCAATGACTTCAGGCAGTCTTCATCTCTTGCTTTATAATGTATAGCCTTTATAATCAAGATGCATAGGTTTTTCCTTCTTTTATGTTTCCCTCTTAATCTCCCAGTCCTGTTACTTAACTAACTAGTAACATTCTTTTCTCCTTTGCTGTCATACAAATCATGCTCTTCTTCCTTCCACTCTTCCCACCCCGGTTTATAGCTCAATTCTTACCCTCATTGCATCCTACATACTCTTGCCCGCAGTGTCCTGGTGTTACCTCAGCCAAGAGATATCCTTTCTTACCTATCCAGAGTCTCACTCTTCCATCCCCCTCTAAAACTGTTCTACTTCAGGCTGAACTGTACCTTTCACAATTTCTCAACCATTCTGGCTGCCCTTATGGCACTGCTAAGGTTGTTTGAAGCAGTCTGTATGCCCTACTTACCACCTTTCATGGTTATCCACAGCCTCTCCTGATTTGGTGTTCTATCTCTGCTCCCAAAATGACCCACTCAGCCTCCATTGTCATTCCCCTTTCTTCCTTCTCCAGAGTTTGGCAAATTTCCTTCACGCATCACAGTTCAACCCCAGCTTTCAGGCACTTACAAATACTATCCAACTTGCATTTTTACTCTGTGCAACCCCAAACCATTTTAAATACTCCTCCTCTAAAGGAAGAAGCTTACTGTCTCATAATTTGGAAAAAGAGTGAGTGTGAAAATTAAAGTCTGAAAGCAAAGAAACGTTAGCATTGTCTTAATCAGAACTAGGTTTCTTTGATTGGAGCGTTTCAAAGTAAAATCTGTCTTGGAGTGACCATTCAGCTCCACATACTTTTGCAGGATATGTGTATTCCTATAGCATGTTCTGTAAGAAACAAAATTGTCAGAAATCTGTGCATCCAAATCACAGTGAACAAGTGAAGGGTTTTCATAAAGTCTTGTGGTCATTGTTCACGTCTAGCCACAAGTAACTGAAGATATTCAGCTGCATATAGGCTTTCAGGCCACAGTAACCACAGTCACTTGTAACAGCTAGATACAGTTCGTAAGCAGATTCCAAAGCCTATAAAACCAAAACTGTGAAGAATTGTTTACCGAGCTCTCTCTCGCCCGTTATTAGGTGGTGGAACACCACTCGATTTCACATAACCCCATTTTTGCCAAAAATGTGTTGTGTTGTAGTGACTTTTGATTAGACCAGAGGACACAAGGCATTTTATCAAATGGCCATTCCATCCCTGGTAGTTTCACTTCTATTACCAGAACCAGAGTTCTGCCTGGAAGTTCCCTAATAAACTGGGGGGCAGGGATGTGGTGGTTATGTGGTGCCTTTAGCAAAGGCTCTGTACACTTCAGATTTTTCAGACTTTTCATCCACCACACTAAGGTCTCTCAGTGCCACTTTTGAATTGTTAGCACAACACTGCTAGAGGTGGGCTCTTTTTGTGAAGGATGGTCCAGTTTTGGGTCCCAAGTACACTGATGTTATATATCTATATATATATATATTCTGTTATATATAAGGGTCAGATATCTGACCTCAAAACTTTAAAATTGACAAGCTCATGTATCTGTATTTAACAAACTAATATTTTGAAAAAGCAATTTACTATGAGAGGCCTTAACATGGTATCTAGTAATATCACAGGAATAACAGAAGTTTGAAAAGGATGATTCAGTAAGTCTACATCTCGCATTAACAAGTTACAAAACTGCAAAGAGGAAAACTTCCTCATCATCATCTCATTGACCTCTACAACAACAAAGGAGGTTGTAGAGAAGTGGGTGTTGGCTTCTTCTCCTAAGTGAATAATGACAGGACCAGAGGAAACGGTCTGAAGTTGGGGTAGGGGAGGTTTAAATTCGATATTAAGAAGAATGACTTATGTGCAAGAGTGGTCAGGCACTGGAACAGCCTGCCCAGGGAGGTGGTTGAGTCACCATCCCTGAAGGGATTTAAGACATGTGTAGCTGTGGCACTTCAGGGCATGCTCTACTGGCCAAGGTGTTGGGGGTTTTTGTGTGTGTATGGTTGGACTCTATGATCTCACAGGTCCTTTCCAACTATGAAGATTCTGTGATTCTGTGATTCTGTTCTACCTGGGTGCTGTAAAATAAATCATGTTTTCCAGGAGCAACACAGGCCACTTACTTGTTACCATAGTCAATCTTGGAAGTGACTTTCTGTTTGAGTTCTTTGAGCTCATCTTTTGGCAGAGTCCCAGATAGAAGCTGTGACCGCCACTCCATTAAGTCATACATCATAGACTGCACCTGCTGGAACCGCTCTTTCTTATTTGTCTAAGATATAAAAGAAAACAGTAGATTTCAAGCTTCAAGTTGCAGTGAAATGTTGGTCTTAAGAGTTAAAGGTTTCCAGTGTCATATTTAATGCTAAGTGATTGGAGGAGCAAGAATTAGGTGAAGTCCTGAGTCTGGCTTCCTTCCTCCTCTCATCCCACACATTGTTAAGGACAGAACCTCCCATGTGACTGTAATGGAATGACATGAAATATAGGCAGTTTGTATGGGGATAGGGAATTACGTTATTTTTATTTAATTGCACTGTTTTAAAATGTATTAACTAAGTCTCGTAAAGAGAAAACATTATAGACCTACTTAATTCTGCATGAGATCCTGTTAAGAGTGTGGTGAGGAAAACATTTGATTGCGGTATTAATAACATTAAGAGAGAAGTGAGAGAATGCATAGGAGTCACTAAAGCAGTTTAGCGTCCTTCACAGAAACAAGTTTTAATTGCTGACTTTAACAAGAGGAAGACTAAGGATTAACATGTTTCAGAAAATACTTTAATGAGGGAAAATGACACCGTATTTAAGATTTCTTTGCCCCAACAGGGAAAAACAAAATCCACTGGCTGGGATCCTGGAGCAGTCAGTGCAAGTTGTTGAAACAGGTTATCCATTAGAAGAGACTACTCAGGTACTAGAGAATTCACCATCTTTTGATATTTTTCCAGTCAACACTGATCAAAGTCAAAAATTGATAACAAGTCACTAGACTCGGAAGGGAGGTAATGTAGGGTTACAACATGCAACATTATCTATGATTATGCAAATGTAAAAATTAGCCTTCTACCCTTCAAATTAAAATTTTGTCTCTCAAGAGTCTTGTAGTCCAAGGACAGGTATAATATTATAAGAAGCGTTTGTCTCTGTATAAAGGATAGTTAAGACCTGCAAAAATATTCCAGGTTCAAGTAAAATGAAACAATAATTTAAGCAAATCATTAATCACTTGCACAGTTCTATACTACGCTGTGGGCATTACAAGCATATGCAAAAGATCACCATGACTTTAGGTCACTTACTGACAAGGAGCACAGACACTGATGCAGTGGCAATTTTGACTAATACTTTTAAATTAATTTCACTTCCATGTGTTGGTAAAAGTGCTTACATGAAGAAACATTTTTTCCCCAAGATGGAAAAAAAAGAGCTTTTCTTTAAGAAATGTAAAATTAAGACACCGAAAGTGAAAAGACTGACTTCTTTAAATTGACATCTGTAAATAGCTACATGCTAACAGTTGAACAACTTCTGTACTAGCATCTCAAGAAGATGGTGAATCTTTTTCAAACGCATCTCAGTTATGTTTGATACTCCTATCATAAAGTGTGTCAACTCCAAAAAGAGCGATTATGAAAAAATTATCATATACAAGATGCTGAAGGTTGAAAGTAAAGGCATGAAGTTACACCGCTCTTCAGCAGTAAGTCAGCATTTTTTAATTTAAAGCCATTGAAGAAAATGATAATCACCTAAGCAGTGATGAAGAAGTAATTTATTAAATCCTCCCAGATCCTGCCGTGCATGTAAGAAAATACACTAATTTGAACAAGACCTCAATATGCATAAATAGGATTAATTAACAGGCCACATAAGGCATGGAAAAATGTCATACCACATAGAGCTGTTTCCAAATGTTTCCCCATTCCCAGAGAGTAGTGGTAACTTCTTGAGCCAAAGGAATTTCAGCAGGTATTACATTTTCTGTATGTCTAAAAAAAGAGAAGAACATTTAACACAATGAAAGCGAAAGTGAGTATCTGAGTTCTGTGGGTTTATATTATAGTTACTGTGTTTAAGGCATTTAAATGCCTTGAATTTCATTCTTTAGCAGACAGGATCTTTAATGTAATAAACCAGTTAAATTCAGTACCTTTTCTTTTCAACGGTGACTTCCTTGATGTGGATGAAAGATTTAGGAAATATTCCCTGATGAAGGAAAAAAAAAAGAAATAAACCACTCTTATTCTCCAAGAATATTTAATTAACAAATAAGAGCTTTCCAAAACCCACTTCTCAATGTTTTTCATAAAAGTATGACTATGAACATAAACTGTAATCTCCAAATTAATGGCTGCCTATCTGTTTTTCTGTGCAGCTAGATTCATTTCTTTTTGTCAGACAAATAATTGAAGCTTTCTCATATCCTTGTATGCAAACACAGAATGCATAGAATTGCATTTCTTCATAGGAAGCACCATCTTCCATGCCCACTTTACGTACTCCCCCAGCAAACAGGACATGCAGTAAAGAAACATTTTCTCTCTGCATCAGTCTGTACATTTCTTGTTCTAGGAAAAAAAATGCAGCCTAATTTAGAGATCAGCTTGATTATCAAACTGAAGGAGAGACACCGATACAGGATCATTGCATCTAGTGAAAGAAATACAGATAGACAGAGGAAGTAATTTAGGATGAATAGCAAAATAGCCAATGATATGAAGGATAGTAAACTCAAAGTTCACTTTAAAGCCTAAGAGCCAAGAACACTGTGCATAAAACTAAAATTGCTTTAGGAAAAAATAAAAGGACAATCTTTCATTAGCAATGCAGAAAGAAGGGAGATGCTTAGCAAAGCTGTAAATGCTCAGGCCTCCAAGGTGTACGTGGCACCACTGCAATTGAGATTATGGTCTCATTCTGTACCACCTAGGGCCATGCAGCGAGGTGCCCAGCAAGATGTAGCAAAGGAGACACCAGATTTCATGCCACTGTCAACATTTATTTTTAATTCACCTGTGTAGAAAAAAAACAGTCACCAGACAGAATGATCTAATGTGACACATCCTTGCTCTACAACAACTGAAATGTCTTAAGTCATCCTAAAGGAATGTTTGGTCATCCATCTATCCATGATAATCCTCAGATTAACTAGTGAATGTAGTCTGGGTAATTAAGCTAGGTTCTTCTTGGATACCTCTCTAATCAATAAATGACATCCATATGCGATACTTCACGTAGCTTTTTTCTGAATTAGATTTCAGCTTTTACAGCCATTTTCTTTTAGTACTGGATCTTAATCAAAACACGATGACATTTTATCACATCCACAGTTTTTAATTAAGATTTAGGTTCAAAAGAGTCCATGAAGAAGTGAAGTATAAGAAGGTCCCACTGGTACTAAATTTAGTGAAATCTTATCATATGAAATTAATACGACTTCTTAAAACATGTTATGCACATTGAATTTCAAGCCCTTTAGCAATATTAAGAATTAATTAAAAGGAAGTAGTTAGTTCTGGTAAATATTTCCTAGTTTAGTTTTAGACTAAATCTTGATCAATTAAAAGAAATATTTCTTTATAACACATAGCAACAGCATTTTGAGCGTCGAGAAATGTCAAAGGAATATTTAAAACACGGTTGTAGTATTGGACAGGTTAGCCATGCTCTCGTATCTCCCCTCAGCTACTGCAGACCAGCAGCTGATAGCAACAACTTTGTGTAGCTCCCAGTGAAATACTGTGCTGTATCAAGATCTTACGGTGCACCACCTTATCACTAGCCTTGCTTCAACCTTATCTGTGACGAGCTAGAAGCGGAAGCAAGCAACTAAGGTGTAGTATGCAGTTGTGTTGGAGCTCATACAACAACAGAAACAACAGGTAGAAGTCTGGAGAAAATGATTCTGCAGTATCATTACAAACAGTTATTCATTTCTTCATCTTTTAGGATGTGCTGTCATTAGCAATGAAATGAAACATTAATTCAAGCATCTAATACTTCCAAAAGAAAACTAAAATATTTTATTATCATACACAGCTTGAAAACAGACACAAATTAGTTATTCTAAATTAATGCAACTTATTGCTAATACCTACAAACCCCTAAATACAAAATAAGAAAAAGGAGAAGTAGACAACGTCAGACTGTACTCATTTTTTTCTCATGGCATATTCTCTGCCAGCAACTGTCTCTCTGCTCCCCAGATAACCCTTTTTAAGTGGCTGGGAAGGTTTTGTACATCTTTTTTCCAGGCTAAAGAGAAAAGCAACTTCCACCAAACAATTTTACTGTAATATAGGCATGAGTGCCTAACTTCAAATGCCTTTGCATCGCTACTTCCTGATTTTAAATCTGATTTCAAGAGCAAGCTTCAAAAAATTCTTTTCTCCTAGAAAAGTGCATTTGAAACTCAAACGTTATTTTCTTGCTACTTAACTTAGGAGTCATCATATCCAGGGTAAAACCTATTCATCTCTGGCTTTCCATCTTTAGGTATAAGAACATTGACTTCTTTTTTTAAAATACAATTTTTTGTAGATTAGAGATGTATTTAAGAATTAAGGTCTAATAACAGTTGTTTATATAAATGTAGCCCAAAGAGTCCTTAGAAAAAATTGCAGAAACAGGCACATCTAACAATAATTCACTGGAAAAAAAACCCAACACGTTATTTCAAATGAAGTCTTCATCAGGCTGTTAACCTGAAGGCACAGGTTCATTGATGTGCTTCTTCCAGTCCTCACCTCTAGTATTTATCAACATTGCCCAGGACAAATGCTGATCATTTTATTCATCTTGAAAGGAAAGAGAATGGAGATAGCTGACTTCAGAGATCAAAATAGGACTACCTGATAAAGAGGTAGTAAAAACACACTTCATGGGTTGGTTTCTTAAAAATAGTGTCTTAGATAGGAATAGCAAGATCTTACCTCTGATCCTTTATGTCTTACTAGATAACCCTTGTACCAATCTGAAAGGAAGAAAGAGCACACTTAGTATGACAGAACACATGCAGAAAAAAACCATCTAAAAGTCATGGGCTTTGTTTCGCGTAAGAACTATCTAGTATAGGATATTTAAAAATGATTACTTCAAAAATACATAGATGAAATTAAAGTGAATAACAGGAAGCATATTTACCATGATTTGCATGTTAGCACATATAATTATACGGTGTACTTTGAAGTCTTGCATAATAAGTACAGATAATCTTACACAGAATTTAAGACCCCCATGCTCACATAATAAAAAGGCCAGATAAGCTGGTTTGTCATGTACTGTGTAACACACACACATCACTCTCAGCCAGGATCACTCATGATACTGGACGGCACACAAAGCTCTGATGATTGTGTTCTAGGTGTAGTATTAATCCAATACAGGACATGGTTGTTATCACTGACCTTGTAGAGAAACCCAGGACACATTTTTTTCAAGTTTTTTAGCACTAAGCTTTTTTTCCAGTATCTTCTCAACAATAAGAGTCCACCTTTGTTCTAAAACAGAATTATTTGCACATAGTCTCAGATTTACAACCAAGCGTGTAAAATCTATTTCATCCCATTTGCTGTAACTGCACACGTATGTTCTGTGCATATGTTTTGTGCATGCAGAACACACTCCAAAGCACGGAAAATGAGCACAAGAAAAAAAACGGTTACTGTTGGTTACTCTTCAGCTGCAGCTGGTAGCATGTGTTTTAAGATAATCTCAGAAAAGATCAACTTCCTCAATTGCACGATAGGAAAGATTCCACTTCATTGACAAACATATTTCATAAAGCAACCTCTGACGTTGTGTGATAAAGATAGAGGATTCAGAAAAGACATTTCGATAAAAATAACCCCGTAAGATCATCACTCAACTTGCTTGGCTGGGCTGGCAACAAGCATACCAGAGGAGTCAGAAACCTAACAGACAATACAGGGATGAAGAGGTTTCTGGTTTATCAACATATGTTTTCTTAGATGGAAGTTTAGAATGGAGCTTTAAAGAATTATGCCAACCAGTTTTTAGGGGAGGACACTCATGACTGCCAAGTGCATGTCAACAAATAGTCTAACGAGTGACATCAGTATTTTCACTGCTGCTTATAGATATCGGATTTGTTTTACAAACAGAGGAAGAAAAAAAAAAAAGATGCTTCTGTGCTCAAACAGCTTCTTTGCAGCCTTACGACAACAACATACAAACATCTTTCAGCCCTCAGCTGTGTCTGTAACTGCATAATGCAGCAGTTGGCCTTTCTCTTTAATGGAACTACAGTTACCAAGATGCAGCAGCTGACAGCAGATAATTAGACAATAAGTTCTGCAAAGCTTGAAGCAATTTATAGGTGGGCTGTTGTTGGTTTGGTTTTTTGTTTGTTTTTTTAAACTCTTACTTGCTCAAGAAGAACACTGCAGATTGAAAATAAATTTACTCCATTAAAACTTCAATCAAATTTAATGTAAATTCTATCAGGTATTTTACAAGCCAGCATGAACTTGACAAACCCTATATTCACCTTGATGACTTCCTCATTTGGTAACAGCTCCCCCCAAAACCACATGTATTATGACATTTCTGATTTTGGCTTTCCAAAAATGAATAGGTTCTTCCTCAAAATAGACCACCACCACCAGTACGAATCACACCATTAGACAACTACTCGTGTAACCCTGGGAATTGCTGTGAAGTAAAAGGATGAAGTGATTCACACAGAAACCGATAGCCTGAAGGCAGCTGACTTACCTTCACAGGACTCCAAGATATGGACCACATCACCAATCTGTAGAGGTAGTTGTGGTGTTCCTGTGCCTTTGAAATTGTATATAGCTGAAAAATTAAAGAACAAAAATATTGGTTTTCAATACAGCCATACACTATACTTAAACTGAAAAACAGACGTGGTTATTAAGAAACTGACATCAGGGTAAACACACTAGAATATTAAGATTCTGACACTAGGATAAACACGTTAGAATAAACAAACAAAACCATAATTCTATCAAGATGCTTCTTCTGTTACTATTATTTATTTTCTTGTGAAAACGCAAAGGTGTGGAAAATGGCCAGTGGTGAGCACAAACAAAAAATGAGTATGTGCATGAAAATAAGCTAATTATAATAACTGCTCTGCACAGGACTTAAGAGCAACTGTTTAGATGCAGGTCTTTGATACATACATGTTCATTGTGCTGGAGAATTTTTAGTCTACTGGTCTAAGAATTTACATGCGCCGTTTACAAAAAGGTATAACTACATAGGAGAAGAGGGGTGTAGAGACACATCTAAAAACAGAATTTACTGAATTCCCTCCTGGGTTTAGGTGCTTCATTTTAACATGAAACTGTGTGTTTCATATGGAAACTAGAAAGTTTCATAATTTGCTGCACTTAATCTCTCTGACAAGAACACTGGAGAAACAGATCTTAAAAGCATTCTAATCAGAAGCTTATCTCTGCGTGGTTAAGAAACACTTTCAGGTAGAATTCAAGAGACTAAGCGTCTTTACTAGTTCTTACATAGGGGCTACAGGATGTGGGCAGCGATGGTAAGCATTTGCTTTTCTGTATTTTTTCTTCATGGGCTTGGTTATAGACTTTATAATAGTGTTAGAAAAGAATAGAATAGAAGTGGTTATTAAAGCTAGAATCACACAGGGGAACCAATTAAAATAGGTAAGCCTGAAGGCACAATTAAACTGTAGAAGTAGTAACCATACCCTAGTGACTAACCATGACCTCCATGCAGTAAAGATCAGTCAGCAGAGTTCTCTTCCTTTTCTTATCAGTGTCCCGATTCACCCACACATCAGAGCATCCAAACTGGCAGCATTTTGGACTAGGGGAAAACTGTTCTAGAATGGTGAGCTTGCCTTCAGTGTAGTCCTGCATTCCTTTTGCTCTCCCCTACAGGCTTCTAAAGCAGGATATTCCTCTCTGCTAGGCCAAAAGTTATACTAGTGACATATTTCGCTTAAACATTTTACTTAAAATTATGTTTAAAGTCTCAAATTAAATTGGCTTTCATGGAAATGCCTAAGGTAGGGGTGTAGAGCTAAATATATGCATCCTCTTCACTTTTTCAAGTGTTCCATCAATGTTGTTTCTTGTTTCTTTTTCCATCATTCCATTCTATTCTATTCTATTCTATTCTATTCTATTCTATTCTATTCTATTCTATTCTATTCTATTCTATTCTATTTCTGGAACAGAAGTTAGAGGGAATTTCAGAGTTAAATAAGAGTCTTTTTGGACCAAAAATAAGTTCTTGGTTTTGTTGACTTGAAGAGGCCTTCCTACCAGTTCCTCCTGCTGAGTGGGCAGAGCAGGGCTGGAATAGTTAAACAGAAGGGAAAAGAAAGAAAAAAATAACAACTTTGGAGTGAGGTTCTGCTGCGCACATTCGATTATTTGTTATTCAAGACACTCTTGAAGACATTTCCTCAGAGATTCCGAGAGATCTGCCTTAGCTCCACGTGAAACCGAATCCAAGTAGCAGACGTGTAGTTATGTTCTGACCGGCTTCCTTTCATTAGTCTTGACAGAGATTTCAAGAAATGGAAGATGGCAAACAACCCTCCTAAGTTATCATGATGTTCAAAAAGCTATTTCCAGCAAAGTGTTGAGGGATGTGTGTGCTCCTGCTGTTTTCCTGGATGTCCGTACGGATCACAGTTCCTGTTGACTAACGTACATGTTATATTGCAAACTACTGCAGCGCTGTACTTAATTGTATTTGTCTCAAAGTATCGATGCAAATTACTGAGTCATATTCACATTGCCTGTTGGTTTCTCTTTCTGTAAAACTTCATTTAACAGCAATTATTATATTGAAAAGTACAGTAACAAACTGACAGAGGAAGTAGCTGTACCAGCTAAGACTTTTCTAAATGAGTAAGTGGAAACTTAAGAAGAGATTTTACTGCAGAATTTGGATTGCTTGGTAGGATGAGTTTAACAGATGCCTTTACAAAGTGTAAAGCTATAGGCCTATCCAGATATTTTATGACAAGAAATTCTCTCTCACAAACCATTGCAAAATACAAAACAATCAGACAACCTAATACCATCAGCTACATCCTGATGTACTATCTACAGCACCAGACAGCTTAACTGTCATATCTGCTATTTTTTTTGATTATTAACTGTGAAGGAAAATTTGACCAGTGTATCCAATGATATCTTCTGTCAGCTGTAACTGATATCATTTCCCCTACAAACTGTCACCATTTTATACTGTGAGTTCAGCAGCCAAGAGGAGGGTTCCCTTTCCTCCATGCTCTGCTAAAATCTTCTTGTGCACACAAGCACATATTTCATTTATTTTGCTCATAAAAAATAGTATACAAAAAGCCTCTACGGACTTAAAGTGGTTTTGGTAAGATACTCACAACAGGGGGGGTTGGGTTTTTTTTTTTAAAAATATTACCTCTGTAACAGTAGAAGTAAAGGCCTTTTCACGTCACTGAAGAACTTTCTGCTGCTCCACTCCCTGGCATCCTCTGTCCCAGTCACAAAACGAGACGATACCCTCGAGGCACAGAAGGGTGCCCAGCATTTCTTCTAAATCCCTGTAACAATTACTGACCTCGGGAGCCACTGGTGTCGTGGCAGTAAGATTAGTGGGAGAGCTTGGGACAGCAGCCAGGCAGCATCAGGCTGAGGTGCTGCCATCAATAGCATCTTCCCTACACAGATGCTGTCAGATTCTCCCGGGAGGGCACAGAGAGTGCCCGGGAACTCCAGCCTTAAGATGGGAGTTCCTAAATACGGACTTTACAGTTCATTGAGAACACAGCAAATCTCCCCCTAGATCAGCAAAGAATAAAACCTGTCATTTCAGAGCTCACTATAACCTCAGTGGTAATTTTATAGCAGGAGACATACACAGAAAATAAACAAATGAAAAAAACAAAACCCCACAAACCAATGGAAAAGCCCCGTAGGTTCCAGGTGTTTGTTTTAGCTCCCTCAGGAGATGTGCTGAAAGCCAGCACACCACCACAACAATAAAAAAAGCAAGCCTAAAAAGTACTAAGTCAGACTGCTAACATAAAGAATTTCCCAAACTCAACTCTGCTCAAGCAGGAGTGCGCTTTGAACTATATCTCGGGGGGATGCAGGCCCAGAGAATCTGTTCTTGTTCAGCCAAAACCCACGCGCTATAAAGAGAGATGCTCCAAGAAGATCCTTTGGCTAATTGTGCTGTCACTCTCACACATTCAGCCACAACATTCAGTGACAACATCTACCAGTAGCAAAAGAACAAGTATAAAGGTTGGAGAAATCCTGTATCTCCATTTAATTCCTGCATATCTATTAAAGCCAGAGCTGTGGGATATGATATGCACATTCCCCTCCCTCCCCCCAACATGTGGGTACACTGTCGAATATCTGCATGGCCATGGAATCTGTTTCGTTAAGCCTCAGAGGTACGTGCATGTTTTCCAAAACAAAGCAATGCAAGTCTGCAGAGGACATTTCTCTTCCAAAACACGAGGTAAATGAAACAGTTATTCTTTGACCGGAGTAGGTTTCCTAGTAAAATATTCATTCAAACAACCACAGATTGAGACAGAAGCACATTTAACGCTTTATAATTTAAATTATATATTAGAAGATTACAAGCGGGGGGAAAAAAAAAATCATTATTTGTACCTCATTTGGGAACATTCACTCACAAAACCCTCTAGAAAACTCACAGTAACCCAGTAACAGAATCCCTTCCTCAAAAAGCTAGATTTCCTCAATATTCTTGTGCTTTAAAAAAATATATTTGTGCTATTCTCATGGTTAGACTGTGACCTAACGCAAGGTGGGAATGGTGAGGGAGGAAAATGCCCCAGACCTGCAGCACTGAAGCTGTTTTTTGTCCTCGCCTTCCTACTTGTCTTTCCTGCCTGTGTTGCCTCACGTCAAGTCCCTGCCCTGTTCTTTATAACAAAGACAAGCATTTCATTGTTTCATTTTTGAGACCCACCTTTTAGTAATAAGCCATGTCTCAAGTTGATTTCCTTGGCTACTTTCCACCCTTTCACTTTAAAAGAATTTGGGAAATAAAGATTTCTGAGGTGTAGCTTTGCTGAACCAGCTTTTAGTTCCACTTCACCCTAACAGGAGGGCTATCTGGAATGATCTCTGTGTAACAGCTCATGAAGCGTTTTGCGTATTCAAACAATTCCTAGTGAATAGCCTCATCAAAAATCATGTTCCGTTTTGTTGCTGAAGTACTACAGCTCTACTTTTATGACTACTAATGTAAAAGTAGTACTTTCTTTCCGTGGAGATCAAGTATTTGTCTCCACTTACCATTTTCTTCTCATGAAAGCAGAGTGAAATTACTCAGTGAGTAATTCTAACTTCACGTGAAACGATTATGCAGACCTAATGGGACTTCTGGAAAGAAATCTATAAAATTCACGTTCCAGTATTCCGAGTTAAGGATCTTCCCTTAAATTCTCAGAGCGAGTGTGCTATAATGAACGTGACCTGGACACGGTTCTAAGGAATATTTTGCAGAGCAGGGACACGCAGCAAAGCTCAAGGTGGGTTACAGACTAATTTATTGATCGCAAATCATGCTCCGCAAAGGGTAACTTCAGTTCTCAGATGAAAAACTTAACTCAGATAACAACTGAATATGGATTTCTTCCCATGCTTAACCCTGGGGCCAGATGGAGGTTTCAGACGACTTGAGCTACTTTCCTTCTTAAACACAAGAAAGCCAGTACAGGAACCAGGAAGCCCTAACAATACCCAACTACTTACACAAAGATAATGTTTCTGACTCTTGACATTCTCATAGAAAACAGGAGCGTGGCCATTTTTCTTGGTAGCTACGAAGAACAGGGTATTTCACTGTACTTTTTTTCCTTTTCATGAAAGATTGCAGATAAAGAGATTTCTTTCCAAGCTTTGTCTTCATCTTCCTTTAGTTCACCTTTAGCAGTGAGCTGTTCTGCACGAAACGGCTCTTTCTTCCCAAGTGAGTTCCACTTTAAAGCCCACTGTGTCAGCCCACTGGGTTTGGGGGCTGCATTTCATGAAGTGGAAATTTGAGAATTTCCAGTGTAAAGCAGAAGTCCAGCAGCTGCTTCACAGCCTGGATATATCCCTTCCTTTACCTACCTAAAGGAAATTCATCAAGGCTATGATAAATTCCATGTTTGCTTTCAAACACTAGCAGAGTTCCCTAAAGATACAGGTAATGACTTGCCCCATTTCCTATTTGGTGTGTTTGATAATTCCTTCTCATTAGTCTCGCTCTCTGCAGATTTCTTTTAGTCCGACAGTGTCTGTTTGCTTCTTTGTGCCAAGCTCAACAGCAGCTCAAGTGCTAACTGGCTTTTTCTTTATGTGCAACAGGAAATTAGTTTTTAAAACATGCAAATAGAAAATGGATTTTTATTTTGCCCTTGTCTCTGCTCTCCCTGACACAAACTCCCCACTCATGTCTTTGACAGCAAGTTAGTCTTTCAGTTTGTTCTCATCCCTGGTCCTCAAGTTACAGGTCGCTGTGTTGGCATCTGGAAACTTCCCGACTCTCAGGGCTCCTCAGTCACAGGTCACACCAGATGACAGAGCATTCAGTGAAGTGACTGACATGAGTGCTCCAAAGGTGTCTTTATCCCATGACAGCTGTTAACAAAAATCACGTCTTCTTATGCTAACACACCTTTTTCAGTGATTCCAGTCTCTGTCCTAAACCCCAATAACCAGACTGAAGGGGACCGCAGCCTCACGGGGGAGGTGGATGAGAGAAGGGAGAGCAGCATCTCTAGCAGACCACACTGCAGAAAGCAGTACGCAGGAGTGATTGCCCTGATGCCACCTCCTGAGCTCCACACAACACATACTCACTCTAAAACGCAAGTGGCAGAGCTGTTAGAGCTGACAATTCTTGCAGGGCAAGAGCACTGGCCACTGCCCGGTCAAGGGAAACCTCACCCTTATGAGTTTTTAACAACTCACATTTATGTTGTCTCCATGGCAGTTTAAACTTAACAGTATTACAATACTGCCATTAAATTTGTTTTCCTTTTATGCACTACAAATAAAAGCGTTCATGATAAGCAATTCAACAAAAAGCTTGCTGCTTTGAAATAAATCTTCTTAGATCAGAGGTAGAAAAGACTACTGCGATACAAAATTGCATAATCTGAATATGGTTATTTTAAGTCAATTATACAGAGAATTGTTCAATCCAAATGCATTGCAGTCTTCCCAAAAACAAACTTTGCTGGGTGATCGTTAGTTAATGAGGTACTGTATCACATGAGATGGTTTTTATTATGCATGGTTTGCTCTGCCTTTCAAATACCATAGAGACTACTGTACCCTGCTGGGCTTTGGTCTGCTCGGTGACCGTACTGGCTGCGGAGTTACAAACCTGCAAACGTCACTGTCCACGAAGCCCGGCAGAGACCGGCTGTTCAACGACCGACAGGCAGACCACAAAACCAGGGCCTTCTCAAAGGCATGTTGGTCACAGCCAGTAGGTTGGTTCACCACAGGGTGGGAAAAAAAAGTCACTGGCCTGTATCACACAACATCAAGTCAGGTTATTTGGCCCCCAGAAGGTTAAAAATTAAAATGAAAGAAGAGTAAATGGGTTTTGGAGTTACATGAAACTCGCCCTGACCCAAAGGCTTCCTGTACAAAGCTGCTACAAGCGAACTTGGTGTATATTATTCCTGTAGCTAATTAGTATCTAGTACTTCTATACCATATGTGAGATAACATCCATCACTACTATAAAGATGCAGAGACCACCTCCAACAAATCCAGTCGTATTCTCCCAGATCAGTCACCTCCAGGAAAACGGGCAAAATTAAGTAGTGCATAAACTGAAACAGAAAATATTTACAGCCTGTATTTTGTAATGTAAACTGCCACCAGAACTGGCTACTTCCATTTCACAACGCTGCCACAGCTGCACATGGAAGTTGAACAGGAAGACATTGTTGTCCTCTTCTTAATTCCTTGATGATTCATTTTATTTCATTTCATGAAACCAGTTGGGTGGAGGGGGCTTTTGTTGTTAATGCAAATTACAAAATATTATGGCCTTAAGATAAAATAAACAAATAAATAGAATGTCTCTTATGCCAATTTGGGGATTGCAGATTAATAGCTATGCACTAGGAGGTACAATGAAACGTAAGTACTACCAGATCAACTGTCTTCTGGACTGAGAACTTCAGCAGGACATTTCTTTCAAGTTCCTAATCTTAAGAATTTTCATCCTAAAAAGAACATTTCAGTCCCTTGTGCAAGATAACATGGATCATTTTAAGAAAAATTGATACTGAAAGATGACTTTCTTCCAAGTGTTATCACTTACCAACTCCTACACAGGCTTTTCTGTTGCACCAGTTACAGAACCTCAAGTGACAGTCTTTCAGAAGCAACTGGCGGATTCCCCTTCCCCTACATTTGTTTCCCAAACTGGCTGCTACTTATTACCCAGCATACGACCTACTTACTCAGTCTGTCTAAAACACCAAGGTGGGAAAAGCTGCGTTACTGTGAGATTACAAGGATTTGTGACAGGGGTGTGTGTTTCTGTATGTGGTGGGACAGAAGGGCCACACCACTCAGCCTGACACTCGCAGGCTTCTCGGCATTCTGCGTGCAAGATGAAGACTTGGTACAAAATGGATCATTTCAATTAAGTGGTAAAGCGGAGGGCGTTTGAACATCACCACAGAGAAAACACCTGCCCACATCCTGTTCAGAAGTTTTGAAGCCCAAACTCAAATGGCCGTTTGCTCGGTTACGTACCCACGCCGCTCTTCTTGTCTGTCCTGTGCCATCGCGCCATCGCACAGGAGTCCGTCAGGCTCCGAAGGATGCCCACCACCGAGGACACCAAGATGTAGGATTCCAGGTGGGTCACAAACCCAGGCTCTGGAAGCAAGATGCGTTTCCCGGCTGCTGTCACCGAGGTCGAGCAGGGCAGGCTCCAGCAGCTGCGAGATTTGCTGCTGTTCTCAGCTTCCTTCCTCTTTTTTCAACTCAAGACACTGTACCCCAGTGTCTTGGGGGAGGGGAATCCTGAACAGGGCGTTTCTGTTGTGTGACAGTGGCAGCAACACCAAGTGAGGAGAAAAGCCACCCCGGTTTTCTCCTGCACCACCCCAGAACTCGGGACGTGGGCCGGACAGTGCTGCACGCCCAGCCCAGCTGCAGCAGCACACGCTCAGCACTGGTCAGCTCAGCTCCCCAGCGTCAAGGAAGCCTTATTTCTCCAGTAACACCAAGACCAGATTTTTAAGACTTGACTTCACGAGATGCTGCATCTTTAAAACTACTTTCCTCCAGCCTGTCCTGGAACAGGGACTTTTCTATTGCAGAATAGACCATCCCTTCATAAGGGAAACGAGGACAAAGCCACATTTCAAACCGCACCCGTTCCTTTTAATTTCTGTCATTTTATCTTTGGGGAAAAAAAACCCCAAACCAACAAATAATAATAAAAACAAAACAGGGGAGTTTCTCTTTATTCTCTAAAAGCAGCACTTTAAGGACTTACTGTCAATTCCTTTACTGTATATTTACAGCCTTTGCTTTCACACACCCAAAGAGAAAATGCTGCAGAAGATTGACTGTTTCCCCCATAAAAAACCATTGAAATTAATTTTATGTTTATTAACATGATTTAGATTCTGAGCAACTCAGGTGATCTCCATCTACAGACAATCAGCTTCATTTAAGAGTCCTAAATCCTTTCTCCTCACAGAACACTCAGGTTGTATTTGCACCCTTGTGGCCAAGAAGGCCAATGGCATCCTGGGGTGTATTAGAAGGGCTGTGGTTAGTAGCTCAGGAGATGTTCTCCTCCCCCTCTGCTCTGGTGAGACCCCACCTGGAATATTGTGTCCAGTTCTGGGCACCTCAGTTCCAGAGGGACAGGGAACTGCTGGAGAGAGTGCAGGGCAGAGCCACAAAGATGATGAAGGGAGTGGAGCATCTTCCACATGAGGAAAGGCTGAGGGAGCTGGGTCTCTTTAGCTTGGAGGAGACTGAGGGGTGACCTCATGAATGTTTATAAATATGTAAAGGGTGAGTGTCAGGAGGATGGAGCCAGGCTCTTCTCAGTGACAAACAATGACAGGACAAGGGGCAATGGGTACAAGCTGGAACATAAGAGGTTCCACTTAAATATGAGGAAAAGCTTTTTCACAGTGAGGGTGAGGGAACACTGGAAGGGGCTGCCCAGAGAGGTTGTGGAGTCTCCTTCTCTGGAGACATTCAAAACCCGCCTGGACGCGTTCCTGTGTGACCTGATCTAGGTGTTCCTGCTCTGGCAGGGGGATTGGACTAGATGACCTTTCAAGGTCCCTTCCAATCCCTGATATTCTGTGATTTCTCTGTCAAAAAAAGAATTTGAGGCTGAACCATTTAATCTTGTCGTTTACTAACTATTTTGAGTATTTATTAAATCACAATTAAGTCAATAACAATCTTCCTTACTCCTCTGAGCCCCTCTGCAGCAAGTCCCCCCTTCCCACACACTATTTGCCCTGGAGATCTTGACTTGCATTTATTTCCTTGTTCTACGTTCCTCTTCCTCATTCTCTTTCCCTGCGTTACAAAAGTCCCGAGGAAAATTGTTCCTTTCTAGCACTTGTTTAAAAACAGACTTCATCACATAGATCTAAAAGCTCATGAATACAATACGACTATATTTTGAGAAGGACCCAAAGGAGGGATATACAGAAACTTAAACCTGAGCTGCTGAAGTCATTGCAGCTCCCCACCCCCCACCCCTCCCTCCAGCATCACACACATCTGCTGCCGCTGCTCCCTCCCATCACACTTTCTCCACCACGCTTTTGCTCTCCTGAGCTCTGAGCACTTACTGACCCCTTTCCCACATGTCAGCTAAGAGTCTCCTCTTCTGCCTCTGTCTGGAAATGTCCTGGCTACAGTTTCTAACGCACAGCTTAAGCAACAAAAACTTTTTTGACAGGAAAACACATCTGGAGAGTAAAGCACACACAGAAGCTTTAAACTCCTACAGCAGAGGAGAAACCCCAAACAAGAGTCTAGAGAATTAAGGTGGGGAGCAGTTACACCCTTTGGCAGTGAAGGTTTTACTCCAACTATTTGTTAGTTTGTGTAATTACCATTCCACAGAACACAGTGGGTCAGATAATCATTTCTCACCCTCACATCCCTTACCATCATTTCCTTACCTATTTTTCCAGGCCGGTCTTTACAAGCCAGCACAAAACTCCTTGTTTCTCAATAGATGAGAATCTGTCTGCGCAGGGAATTCATGGGTACAGCCTTCCTGTTGGCAAGTCGGAGCGCAGGTGGCAGGAGACAGGAGAGAATTCCCGCTTCCTTTAATATTGCTATCAATTCCAGAAAAGTTGATCTTGTGCAACGCTGCCTGTCTAATAATTTTTAGCTCAATTTCACAGATACTGTTCATTTCCCATAATATTGTGCATATTGCAAAAGTCACTAGAAAATAAGATGGTCTCAGTTGATGGGGACTTCATTATTATTACTAACAGAACTAGCTCAAGCGGTCATTTCACAGTTAATCTGCATTATGTTATCAGAAAGTTAAGATTTGTCTCCTAAAAACATGACACACAGCACACGCATTAGTTTCTTAGCTTTATTGAGTGGTTGGGTGGTTTTGTTTTTTGTTGTTTTTTTTTTTAAAACAAAATCCTTTCTACAAAATACCTCTAAAAACGTGACAGCTCGAGATAAATGTCTTGGGTTCAAATGCACTAGAGAACATTTTAGAGTAGAAGAGAAAGAAAGTTTTATTTTGATTAGCAGCACAAATACAAGAATGTATAGAGTGTCAATATACTGTCCCACAAAACACGTTAAGAGATTCAGATGTGCCTTTGCAATTAGGTCAGTCTGAAGGTGGAACAACTGCACAGTAGAGGGAAAAATCTTAGGAATTCCAGATGCAGGCACTGGAAGAAGTTTGGGAGCACACGACTCCACCGCGTCCCACATCAGCACTGTCTGTCAGGGCTGACTCCTGACTTCCCATATAATAACACCTCCAGAGCAAGCGCTCGTCTTTCCAAGCAGCTCTGTGCTTCACACTAATCGTGATTAACATCCACTTAGAGACTTCACCGAGATTTAGGACAAGGCAGCGCTTCCCGTTGCTAAGGAACCCTACACGTGCTCTTTGGGAAGTGATCAAAAGTGCCCATCTCGTTAATGCCCCCATACTCTTCAGCTAACAAGGCAGATCAGTATCTAAATCAGGAACCTGTACACTGATGTCTGACAGACCTTCACTCAGTATTTCCTGCTGAAGCAGGACTCCAAATTGTTCAGGTTCCTTCCAGGAAATGCCAGTCCTATTGCTGAGCACACTGTGTTTCAGGAGTTGCCTTAGAAGATACATACAATGTTGTGTATTTTTTCTTTTGTGCTTTCTTCCCAGTCAGGATTTTATTTTCTTTCTTATCTTCGCTTTCTGTAGTTTCAAATCTGGATTCGGCTGTTAACCTACAGGCAAAGCAACCATTCTAAATACATATTTAGTTAATAAAAAACAGGGCTAAAAATCAGAGTTTTAAGCAAACCCGTACAAGACCATTTTGGTGGAGGGACAGAGCAAGCAAGCAGCGTTTAAGAATTGAAAGGGACTAAAACAAAGGCATTTATCAGTCCTACTCCCATCGCATCGGTTAAAGTACTGCCTTCCCCCTCCCCTTATCCGCTGAAATGCTTGGTAGAAAGGGCTTCCCGAATGTGTGAACTCCTCAGGACCAGCCGTTGCAGAAAGCGGTGCCTGTGCCATGCACATTGGTGACATCACGCCCGCAAAAGCACAGCTCCAGCTGAGAGAGTCCCAGCACCATAACACAGGCATGATCAAGTCAAGCATTTTGCTTTAATGTGACCAAGAAAAGGACTGCAGAAAGCAACATGCACATCCACACTAGTTTCCAACCCAGGTCTGCACCGCTACTGCCTCTATCTTAATGCCTGAAGAACTGAAAAGTTGTTGGAAAACAAACTGATTTTCAGTCTCTAAATAACAATTTGTCCACTGATGTGATTTAATTGTGTTAGGAACGTAGCTGGGAATGAACAGCATGTCACTGTCACATTGCTGTTAAAGAGGTAAGTTAAAATAAGATTTAGACATCTGAGCACAATCGGGTGTTTTGCTTATTTAAGAATTATTTAAGAAACAAAATTTGTCATTAGAACAAATTGATAAGTCACCACAACCAGCTATTGCACATGATTATTACCACTGGAAAAATGAAGTTCCAAATGAGGCATCACTTTATGTACCAACACAAATTCTCTGCCAATTCACCCACGCCTGCTAAAGCGACTCTCTCACTGGATTTCAAGTGGTCTCAAGAGCTTCCAGTGAGCAACCCACAGCTGCCAGCAGTGATGGGTTTCCAAAAGGGAAGGGCTGCTGCTGCCCTTGTTAGAGATCCATTTGCAATACCGAGATGCAGCTGAAGATGGGGGCTATGAAAGGAGCTGTAGCAAAAATGTTTAGGGAACTTTAGCTACAGATTCCCCACCCCCCAGTCTGTCTTTACACACAAATATATCAAATAGACAATTCTTATCCATTGCCAGTGACCTGTGTATTGCCTATAAGCACTGTCTCAGAAGACTACAGAGAAATAGGCTTTGCTGTGTGTCCCCCCTGGGTCAGCAGTGTTTGCAGTAACTCTAGCTCTGATGGCAAACCAGTTTTTGGCCACAGTCAGAGCAGCTGCACAGGCGTCTTAGAGCAAACCCAAGTTAACCCACCTCAGCCCTCATCCCAGGCCAGCTCATGGACCACCCCTTGTCTGTCCTTCTTCATGAAGTGTTAGCACAGGGAAGTGAATGGATCAGAAAGAGAGGAGAGTTAAATACACCTCTTAAAAACAATAAATGCTTGTGTAACTATGACATGATTCTATCTCGCTTTGACTACATAGGCTCCAAAATGTGAGAGGTGACGGGGGATTCCTTCCACCCATTTGAGGAAGATCAACTGGTGTCATCAGATGGAGCTTTACTTCCTGAGGATGTGCCATACCTATGACCCCAAGGAGAGTATTAGTTACCCAGATCTCCTGCTGAGCCAAACAGCTACAGGCATTTCCTGTTCAAATCATCCAGACAGGGTAGACTTGGCAGAGTAATGCAACTACATTAAGAAAGCAAATAAGCTTTTAGGCCACACAACCACTTCTTTAGATCAAACTCAAGCAGACAACCTCAAACCTAAATGCCAAGTTGGGCAGCAAAGGCTGGAATTTGCTGTTTGTGTTTCAGGAGTAAGGAGAGGCATTTCAATACAGAAATGTATGTTTTTATTGACGCATTGGCCTAACAGAAGGTATCCCTACCTATAGCCCTTGCATCACCTGAATTACAGGAACAATAAACAATTAGCAATAATTGCTTAAATATTGTAATCAGTCATCTCACATACCATGTCCTCAACACTCCCATACCATAAGCTAATCAGTACCATCACTTCTTAAAAGTATTCCAGTGTTTATTTCCTTTAAACTTTTCTAAGTACACACACACTGGGGATACATACACGTGCTACACTGCCAAAGTTACCCACAGCTTCACCTTGCTAAACCCCACTAGCACGCGAGACTCTTCAACCAAGGGAATCTGTCACCCCTGCAAGTACACACAAATCACTTCTGACCACTTCTCCATCACCTCCTAAGTCAAGCTGACAAAGCTTCTCAAACACCATTTTCTAGAAATGCAGTTTGCAATCCCATCCCGGTTACTGCAGCTCTTTTCCCTCCCACCTTTCATGGACCCACAGTGACAGAATCAGACTAACTGTGGCACAAGAACTGCTCCCATTACAAAACCAGCCCTCGATGACCACAGCAGCTTTTTCAGCCAGAGCATCCCATTTTACTTGGCACAAAATGAAACACTGACCATTATCCACCATGCACATGCCAGTCATTTTTTTGTCCCCCCCAAACTCTGCATTTTCACATTCCTGCTCATTTTGCTAATCTCCTTCATGCCTTTGCATTTAGCTGCATCCTGGCACAGAGGCCGACCACATCCATCACACAACAGCCCAGGGATTCTTTTAGAGTTTAGAGACCCAACCTCTCAAATGTTCAGATTTTATCATGACTTCCCATTTCATAATAAATCATAACAGGTGAGTCAGGTTAAGGAAATCCACAATGTTACCTTAACAGTGTCATTAACTGGGGGTTTAGTAGTTCATTAACACATCAACAATTAGAAACAGAACCTTCTGCCTGAATTTGTCTTTTACAGGTTTATACAGCCACAGAGAACAACTTAAAAGCTTAAATGGAATTTTGTGACAGGCTTTCCTGTTGTTGTGTTGGTGATTTTTGGTTTTTTAATCATGTGCCAATTGACAGTTCATTGCTCTTTTGAACCAAGAGCAATAAGTGCAAAATTAGAATCCTCCCTCTGAAGTATGACTTTATCTTCCTCTTCTACTTTTCCCACTTGCTCTGCTTTCAAACCTGAATCCCAAAAAATTAATTTCCTCTCCTCACCTTCTTTCTGGGCAGTTTACCCCTTCAGTTCACAAACTGCTCCCAACAACTTCCCGCTGGCAGAGCCTGTATCTTCCTTTCCAAAAGGAATCTGATGAACTAAGTTGAACTTTTCACGTGCGGGTTACAAGCTCTCTGTTCTGCTGTGTGTACACAACACCGTCAAAACGCAATGTCATCACTACATTATCCAATCTTTCCTCTCAGCCTTCACCACGTTCCTGATCTTTCCTCCTCAGCAGCAGCCCTGTGTATTTTGCCATAGCTATTTCAACTGCTATGCCTGCCCTATTCTTGCCAGACTGTTTAGTTTACTTCAAACCTGTTCATTGCATCCAATGCAACCTTGAATAAATCGATCTAAGAGTCAAAACGTCAATCCCATTACTTCTGAAAGCCATTAGTTTTGGATATACCCTACAGATTGCAGTGTGTTAAACCTTCCTCCATCCCTGAAGCTGCTGTTCTACACTCAAACTATTTTTACTGGCAGACATCAGCAACCTATAAGCTCAGAATACCTAGAACTATCACAGACTTTTTTTGTCTCCCTCTCCCCAAACTCTCCAACATGTGTTTACTAAGGTTATGAATATGCACAAAATAACAGCACCACCAGGAAAAATCAAATAAATAAATAACTAAATTAGCATTCCTTTTACCAAGATAAAAAAGTTAGAACTAATTACTGTCCCAAGTTACTTTACAATCTATCAAAAAGTAACTTAAATTCTCAGTTCAGGGGAAAAACTTATCTTAGTTTAGCAGTTGTGTTTCTAGTTACCATGCATCCAGACTATGGAAGCCAGTTGTCTGACGACACAATTATCTATTATCTTGTGTAACACAAGTTTTCTTAACCTAATTCAAGAACTACTTAATTTAAGTAACTTGTAGGCTTTTAGCTACATCTGAAAATTGATGAGGGCTGAAATGAAATTAAAGTGAAGCATGAAGCCTACTTCCTTTGCTACTCAGCTACATAACGCAAGTGTGCGGCAGCTTTGAATGGACCAAGAAAAGCAGTCCTGTTTCCGAGGTGGGAGCAAACCGAACGAGCTGGCACGGGTTCTGCACACCTTCAGCATCGACAAGTACCAGCGAAATTATTTCAAAGACTGTTAGAGTTTCAAGAGTCTTTTTCATTAGTCATCACTTTAGTCTTTCTAAAAGGTATGAAGAGGTTCAAGGTAGGCAGGCGGAGCTGAGGAATTACACTGCATGCAACACTGAGGAAATAGATAAAGAAGTGGATAGCACAGTTCATGCAGCGAAAGAAGAGAGACGCAGGTCTGTGCTGATTGCCTTGACCATAAACAGAAGCTGACACTGACCTGGGGGCAGCTGAAGTCAAGCAACTGCTTCCACTTCTGCTGTACAAAGCAGAGGCATCAGGATTCTCTTCTTGAATTTTAGCTCTCTTGCTTTCTCTTGCAGGTTCAATGACTTTTCGCATTGCTTGAAGACCTGTATTTATTGATGGTACTTCAAGAGATTGCTTTTTTGGAGAAGTATCGCTTTGCTCCAAGTCCTTAGAAATCACACTGGTCTCTTCCTTACTTGGCAATTGAGTGAGATCATCTTCTTTTACTGAACTATTTTTGCTATCCAAATATTCACAAGTAGCGCCCACTGGAATCTTCTCCCTCTTCTTTTTAATTTTAGTGCCTTTAAGTAATTCTGAGAAAAAAGGAACATACTTTCTGTACAGAAGTGACACTGGAGTTAGCCTGTCCACCAACATGTGCATAATGAAACTAATTGAAGAACGTTCCATGTGACTACAGACCTTAGAATAATTCTTAAGGGACAATTTACACCCCTTAACGAATGCCCTTTCATACGATCTGCTATCAGCATCCCAACACAAGTTCGTCTGAAGAAGAGACAAAAATCTTTCTCTCCATCCACCCTGACTTTTCCCAAGGCTTTTAACTAGATGCTCCTAACTACATGAATACATTTAATTATTTTGTTTCCATTTTGAAGGCTGCTGAGGTATGCTTCCACAACTAGTGTTTTAAAATTAAATCTTTTGGACAAGTACCAGAACCAAATTTACCCATCTGCTTCCCCATTCATCTTCCTCCACAGGCTACAACTCCCTTGGTTCTGCAAATACCCAGGTACCAGCTGTTTTTCAGCTGGGCCTCAGCTACCAGAATTTTTCCAAATTGACTTAAGTACTAAACAATTTTCTCTCTAAATGCTTTGCAGTAATTATCAAAGCTCAAATCAGCTGCCTACATTCAGAAAGTCCATCCTTCTCATCAACAGAAAGACCATTACAAAAAACACATCCTGAGAATTTTTTCCCCACTTATTTCACTGTGGTGACTCCTATACTCCGTGAAGCCTCTGAACACTAGAATTTATAGTTATTCTTCAGAAAGTATGTGACCATAACTATTGAAGTAAGGTCCTTCTCCAAGGTAGGGCTTCACTATTTCATGTCAGCAGTTTTTTGACCAGGTTATTATCAAAAAGACAGCCGTTTACACAGTAGTTTACATCTGGAGCTAACCCAATGCCCTCCTGTTAAATGCCATTCAATGTAAAGGTTGAGAAGACCCGATAATTTCCCTCCCGCCCCCTGGTACGGAAAAGTAATCTTTACCTTCAGGTTCGTATTTCATCTTTAGCTCATCCAGCATAACTCGCAAGTTCATATTCTCACTCTGACAAGCTTGCAAATGCCTCTCGTTGGTGAAGAGCTTCCTTTCCACTTCCAGAACCCTTTGGCTCTCATACAGAGCTTTGATCCTCTGCAAGGATAGTTCATCTTTCAAGGTTTCCGCTTCCTTGCTGGGGTGGAAGGAAAAAAAATGGACAGTTACTCAGACTTGGCTGCTTTTGTTTGGGTTTGGGGTTTTTGGGGGGTTTTTGTTTGGTTGGTTTGTTTTTTTTAATAAAGCAGCAGATAGAAAGTCAACTAAGCACTCAACAACTTCACATAAAATCTGTATTATTAGACTAGTAGGAAGTGAAAGAGGCCCTTTCTAGTACAATGGAAGTTTTCATTTGAACTTGACGTAGAAGAGTGAGTTTAGTTCTCAGTGATAGAATGTCTGTTAAAAAAACCCCACCTGGATGCTGAACAACGCACATATAACTGGTTTGAGAAAACTTCCCTAGCCTACAAATTGACTATTTCAGTGGGATTTTTTTTAGCCTGTATATAAATTAATGTAACTACTTCTCTAACTGGCAATACAAGTTTTGCACAAAAGTGTTACTCTAAGTGACCAACACAAAAATAATTGTGTTAATGCTCAGTGTGTGTCCTTGCCTCTGTCTTAGAGGCCATTAACTTCCGCATCATAAGCACTCAGTCACTGTTCCTCAGCAGTCCTAAGGGACTAGGGTCACACCAGTTATTCATAATAGCAACAACCCTGAGGTGACTTCTCTGGAATTCTCACAGCAGACCATATTGCCCCCAGCTGGAAGTGCAACACTTCCATCTGTGTGCTTCACAATGATCCTGAGGCCAAACACTACAGACTCTGATAAACAGGTATGGAATTCACTAGCCAAAGAACACATCTCAACTAAATAGTCCAGTAGAACATTTCAAGTGTTACTATCTGACTCTTTTTAGAAGAGAAATAATTATATACAGCCTATGGACTTTAAAAACCTTCATACAGTTCCCTTATAGGTTAGTTTAAGTTCAATTATCTTGCATCTAGGAGTATTAACAACATTTCTAAAAGAAAGCAATTATAATGTAATAAAAATCTTTGACAGCAGTAAGTCAAGTGACAAACAAAACAACTCTCTGTCCTAAGATAGGATAGTTCCACAGAAGTGGAAATCTGAACATACAGTCAGTGGACTACATACAAATAGTAACACAAGAAAGGGAGAATAAAACCAAAAAGCTAGAAGATAACCAGACTACATCTGACTTCTAGGCCTCAGACCACTAAGTACTTACTTTGAGTTGTCAAGTTTCATTTGCAGTAAGTCAGCGTAGTAACCATCTCCAGACTCTCCTCCTTTTGAGCTACTACTAGCTTTGGATTCTTCCACATTCTTGTATAAAGTCTGAAAAAGAGAGAGTGTCAGGTCGTCAAATAGTGGCCTTTCAGAAGCACATTAGCTTAGTCCTTAAGTGAAGTTTTCCATCCATTTCTAGAGAAGCTTCATCATAGTGGCATTTTAAACACACAAGAGAGCTCAGTTGCTCCGAGTACTTCCTCATCTGTTAAAAATGTCAAATTCCACTGAAACCAACAGTTCTCTCACTCACTGAAAGAAATCAAAGAGCAAGTTATCTCTACGTCAGGTTTTCAAATAGCACTGCAGAACATGCTTTCCATTTACTTGAAAACATAGGATATTTACTTAATCCACAGGGACTTTGTTTCAGCCTTTATTTTTAGGCTTCGCAGCTGGACCCCAAAGGTAAGGAATACAAGCCACATTAATGAGCAGCCAAAATCTTCATCAATTACATCTTTTAGATGAGAAAGTTGGTTCATAGTCGAGATGCCATAAAATGCACCAGTAGCACGTGACATTCTGAGGGTTTTGTTTTGTGGCTGTCTTCTGAACAAGCAGAATTCAGATTTAATAACAACCCCCAGATGTCAAAGGCTTCTGTCAGTTGCTGATTGCAGATATTTTTGATGATTATTTGAATCATTATTTCATATTCTGACACTACTTATTTATGGCATAGAAACTGAAGTAAGTGCTGATCAAGCTCATATATGACCAAACTGGGAAAGCAAATCAATCAAACTCTCTCCATTGGTTACTGAAATGGGCTAAGCCTGGCTTTACACCACTGGGGTTAAATGCAGAATAGAGGACACTACTCTGGAAAGCGTAATCCTAATGCATAGGCTAATAACCTAAGTTTACATTCCAAAGTTGTGGTAAGAAAGGGCCAAACGAGTCTGTAAGTATGTAAGGAAATAAAAAAAAGCTACAGTTTTTCACTCTGTATACACAAAAACGTTGGTAACCTTACAGTAGTGCCTACAGGGGTTCTCATGTACTTCTCACCTTCCAAAATACCACCAAGATGTTACCAAGTTGCAAAAGAGGACTGAAGAAATTGCTTTACATGGATAATTAAGCAATTTTCTAGAAAAAAACCCATGCTTCAACTGCAAGGTTAAGACACAATGAAGAAATAAATATCCAAGTAATCCAATATAGCTGAGAAACTAAAAAGTGATGAAGCCTCAGTACATGCAGTAAAAACGTGAAATGGTTATGCCTCCCAAGAGAAAAATCAGCTCTGTCATAGCTCACTGAACTTTGCCCGAGTAATTGAATTCAAACACTACACATAATTATGTAAAATGTGAAGGAGTTACACACAGGAACCCAGAAAAAAAAATTGTTTTGCCAAACTGGGGATTGGATAGTGTAGAATTCTCTGCTTCTCTGAACTTCTGAAGTGTATGTTCTCCAGCTGTAAAATGGAAATTTGGTCCAGTAAAGGTATGAGTAGCCTGTGCATCCTTTTTCAAACCTGAACATGGACTTCAGATGGTTTTCATAACGCTTCTTATTCTCACATTTTAGCTTCTGATCGTGACTTTTCCACGTAATTACAGACCACATACCTTAAATTTTTCTAGCTGCCTCACTTGCATAAGAAGATCTTCTATCTCACCATTCTTTTGTTCTAACATCGACTGTAAGCGTTCCAACTGCTCAAATTCTGCCTGAGAGCCTTTCATCTGTAGCAAAGTAGCCATTTGCAGCTGGAAAAAAGGGGAAAAGAAAGTACCTTTACAAGAAATACTGAGTTAAGTGACTGCAAAATCTGAGCCTATTGCCCAGAACAGTTAGGTACTCAAGCCTTGTAATTCTAATCCTGAATACAGAAGCACACTCAGTAGTCTTTCCCGTGATCATCATCAGAGGTTGACACCAAAGAAAATCTTTAGGACAGCTGAAAACCTACTGCACAGAATAGTCCCGAGATGTCATGTATTTCTCCATACTGACTAGGGAACCTATAAATACACTGTGAAGAACACACACAACATTTCACATTCACACCGTAAACACCGCATCAGGTACAATCCAACTACAGTCCAGGCTTATCAGAGCTAATAGGCATCTGTTGAGATGGGTGAAAAAAACCCACCTTAGTTCATCAACTAGTTAGCAGCTCTGACTCTAAGCTAACACTAAGTTAAGAAAACATTTCTGAAGTATTAATCCAGGAATTGCAGCTTCTTCTGCTCCCTCAGCGGAATGTATCCTTTGAAGCAAAGCAACACCCTTTGTCATTACAAAAGAAGTTTATTGAAGAGAAGTGTTGCCTTTATAGCACGTTTTTCTGATGATGTTATGACAAAGTATAATAGTATGAGGGCCTTAACACACTCTGTTCAAAGTGATGTACCGATACATCAGACATTTAAAGACTTGGAGAAAAAACAGGAAACACATCCCTGATAAGACTTAATGGGTATTAGTGACAACTGTAGCATTTTTAGCAGCCTAAGCAGTACAGAGAAGGTAACACTGTAGGACACTTAGGAGAAGTCACATGGAAAGGAGCAACTGAAACTAGAGATTAACAGATCAAGAGAGAGAAAAGCATTTACCTTACAGAATCTTCTATGTCAAGTGAAAGATATTAATGGTTCTGTACACAAACTAGAGCTAAAACCAAGATTCAATTGTATCAGGCAGGCAAAATTTTAACCCCTGCTGGCTGACTAAAAATATCCTGCCATTTCCCAAGCATGTAGACCCCTAACTTTTTCCCCTGTCACTTAAAAGCCTGCTAGCAGAATTGCAAATTGCAGCTGATCTGCATATGAACCAAGAACAGAATCATTAAGAAACTGGAAGACATACTGGGGCCAATACACCAAACACGGTAAAACCTTCCCAAGCGTACTGCTTACATTCTGTTAAGTCTTCAGATCTCAAAGTGTCGCATTCAGATATTGACAACTGAAGCTATGACAAGTTACCTACGCTGTTGGGTTGCTGAATGAAGAGCTCAGTTAGCTACAGACTGAGCTTTAACACACAGCATCCTAATGCAGCACAAAGCAGAGAGCATCCTAACAGGGACCTAAGATATCAGCTCAAGCAAAATAGCCGTCCTAACAAGCTACCTACCTGCAATACTGAGAGAAGAATTTAGAAGTTGTACGGGGATAAATGAGTAAAAATTGAAATTGCAAATAAAAATATGAAGTAGTGGAACAGGGATACCAGTTTGCCTCAGTTCTTGGTGAAAACCTTCAGCATAAGGAATATTTCTCGCACCATTAAATCAGGATGACTGACTTAACCTCACATTACAAAGAGAAAAGTTCTGAAGAAATTGATCCTATTCAATCACTTGAGTCACTCAAATCTTTAGCTCTAAAGGCCAGACTCTAGTACAAGAGAATTCTTTTGCTACATCAGTAGGTTCTTTTCTTGTCCTTTAAGGAAGTTGTTTCACTTATTTTCAACCTGCTTCTTCAAAGTTACATAAATTACATCTTTAGTGTTACTCAATAGCATCACGCATGATGTTTCAGCGCTCTCCTCACTGCTCAAACTCCATGATCAGTGCAGCTTGCAAAAAGTATTTGATCATAATGAAAGGATCCACTTTTGTGTTTGAAAATTGCAAGACCAACATGGAAACAGCTGGCAACTTTGCAGCATCCCCTTAAC
Organism: Nycticryphes semicollaris; assembly: GCA_013400055.1. NCBI lineage: Eukaryota > Metazoa > Chordata > Aves > Charadriiformes > Rostratulidae > Nycticryphes > Nycticryphes semicollaris. Next base: position 640,607 of record VXBJ01003175.1, on the reverse strand, counting down.
ATTATCTTGTAAATCAGCTTCTGCTAACTAGTTTTCAACACTATTGACCATCCTATGGAAGCGTAGTCTAAATGAAATAGTTAGGACTTGTTCTTCTCCGAAGATAGGAAAAAGCAAGAAAAATATAGACAAAAAAACCCACCACCAAAACCAAGAAATGAAACCAGAGAGGAAAAAACTCCAATATGATCAGAGGACAGACACAAACCTGCCCTTCTCTTTACATTCACTCCTGACAACCAACATTCACATAGTGCAAGAATTAGACAAGAAAAGAAAAAGCAATCATCAAGACAAATTGAACGCTACTTTGACAGACCGGAACTGTGGTTTACTCTTACCCATTTAACAACTACTGCCCAAGTAAGCAAACACAGTGCCTTCAGCGTACTCTGAGTTCTAGGATAAAGTAGGAGCACTAGTAGCAATAGAAAGATGCTGATATACTGTAGAAGACACGTAGCACAGTGACATCTGACTTGTTTTTTCTCCCATTGCCCTCCCCACAGACTACTGCATCATATTCTAAAGAAAATCAAACTCCTTTGCCTGGGTACTACAGTGTTGCCTTATCAGACCCCGAGGAAACCCTGGAGTATTACAGTAATGGTCATACCTTCATTCTTTGCAACTGTTCTCTAGTGAATGCATGCTGTTTTTGTAGTGATTGATATTTTATTTTCACACTGATCAGCTGTCGTTCCATTTCTGCCCTACGGTCCTCCACCTACAGAACATTGTTAACAATTATTACTATGAAAATTACAACACTTGATGTCACTTGGATGATGAGTTTTACAAGGAGATGTTGCCTAGCGATTGATGATGGTTCTGCAAATACTGCAAGGAACAGTACTTGAAAATATGTGCCTACTGTCATTACCTCTGAGATAAAAGTGAGTAGACAGGGCTGTAGCAGCTGAAGCCCAAGCAGTAAAGTGTCACAGATTTTTCTTTTATTCTTTTGATATAAGATTGAAATAACATTTCACATGCTTCAGCGTTGCTACAGAGTAGTTTTGTCCATTGGCATCAAAACTAAGTTTAAAAATTAAACATACCATGTATCGATTTAATCCACTCCCTCGCTGTTGACAGAAAAATAAATAACTTCCTAGGCATTTAGCAGTGGCTGAACTCATATTCAAAAACTAGATCAAAAGTCCTTCTAATTTCTCAAACATCCAGCCATTTCAGCATGTCTTTTAATATTTTACATACTATCTTCTGCATTAAAGAAGGCTACTTTGAAATACTACTGTAAGAAATAAACTACTTATAAAGAATTAAAACTAAGTATTGCTTCTCTCCTCTGTACATTCTCAGATCCAGGGCATAATTGTACCTCAGCAAAGAGAGAATTGCCTTTACTTGTAGGGTCCAAAGATTGCTGCACTGCATGATCCAGCTGAATCTGAAGTTCTTGATTAGCTTCACGAGCTTTCTAGATTAAAGCAGAGAAAATATTAGGCATTTAAGCAGCTGCTGTACTGCATATATGAATTTATCAAGTAGCTTTAAGTCTTTTTCAATTCTATGCCTTCAGCACAGATTGGCTTGTACTGTAGTACTTAACTATGCACACAGTTCCAATCAATAAACGACCATCAGGTTTGTTTCACTAAAAGGCTTAATGTTCCACTTGCTGTTCAGAGGACAAGAGCATAACCAAGGCTTTTAAAGGAAAACTTTGATGGTATCGAGACTCTTAGCCTCGCTATATTATGTAGTCACAAATTCCCTACACCCCAGCACAAACTTTTCCAAGGCATTCAGCAGGCACCTGAACTAAAAATGAGAATTTTATCAGTGACCTGTGAGAAGATACTGTTACGAGGCAAAATACTGCAATGCCAAGGATCCCCATACAGAGCCTTCCACAAAAGAAAGCAAATAGAGAGTATTCAGCAACAGGAGATATATGACTAGCCCATACCCTTTTTTTCTGCGCCTCTGCCTTCTTTTTCCCTCCCTCCCTCAGAACTCCTATCACAAAATTCCTTGTATTTCATTGACAAGCCAGCACCACAACTTGTGGAAATCAAGATTATCCACCACTGTTGAATAAAATTAAGATAATACCTCTAATGCATTACAGTAAGAAACAACTTCTTTCTCCCTCTCTTCTTTTTCTCCCTGTAGACGCTCCAGCTGATTTTGTAAGTTACTGTTTATGAGTTCTACTTGTTCTTTACTGTACTGCAGTTCATTCAGTTTTTCTTCAACATCGGCCTAAAGACAAAAAAACCCACCCAACCAAGTATGAAATAAAAAGTTTATGGAACAATTTGAAGAAAAGCAGGCTCAAGTGAACCAAACAGGTTTCTAAGAAATAATTAATATAATATTGTGTATTAAAGCTAAAGGTTTTATTAAAGTCTAGTTATTTTCTGTGCATGTTTTCTCAACAGCAAGCTGATCACAAGGTATCAATATACACAAAGCATCTGAAAATGAAATAAGCAAAAGCACAGAGCTTTATCTTCACTACCCTACGTTCCTAATAATGAAGTACTACTCACACACCTTCAGCCTTCCTAGTTCAATGATTTCTATCTGAAGATTGAGCATTTCTGAAGACATGGTCTCATGTACACGTTCAGACATAATTCGTAGTTCTTCTGATTTGGCAGCAATTATTTCCTTCTGATGATCCACTTTGTGCCTCAATTGTTTCTCTGAGAGTCGGGTTTCATCTAGTTCTGCTTTCAGATTCTCCAACTTAAAGACAGTTGACAATTAAGTAGTACCATTTCATCACAAACTCTTGAAAAGCACAGTGTTTTTTACTCTACTTTCATTATAGAAAAAATGACCATTGAAATTTAATGTAATTCACAATGTAACTATGCAGGTGCTTGTTAAAAACCAACCACCTGAGCTTCCATACAGTACAACTATTTATTAAATTTGCTTTGGTAGTAATCGTGCAATTTTGAGTAAAACACATACTCTTTAAAATGCTATTAGCAACATTTGAGCTGTGAATTAGCTGCCAAACCTTGTTTTTAAGGTCACTGATTTCTTGTCCATAGAGTCTGGCAAGTTGTTCCTTCTGTTTATCCAGCTGCATGTTTTGCTGTTGCTTAAGGGAATCGCATTCAAAACTCAAGCTTTCCAACATTCGATTCTTGAGTTCAATTTCTCTCTGAAGAGAATATTTCTCCTGTTCAAATTTCTGAAAGAAATAACATACTAATAAATCTAGATGTAATATTCATAAGTGCTGGTATTAACTATAGGCTCAGAACCAAGACACTAAATGCCTAAAACTTGTAGCTCGTTCAATCTTTTTTTTATTGCAGGCTTAATTAGGGAATTGACATCCATGTTTTAAGATAAACAACAAATCAACCATAAATGCTCTGAAATTTTCTGACTTATTTGGTTGCGTAACATTTTCTTCTCCATGGAAACTGTGTATTTCTTTGCCCCAACATGAAGGGTGTGGGCATCTTTTCTGTAAGCATAATGATGAAATTTAGGGTGAGTTTACGAGTCCTTTCTACCACCGTAGAACCAGATTATGTTAAAAACTGTTACAGTCCACCAAGTGTTCCTCTACTGCAGAACAGCTGGGTTCAACGTTTCATAAAGACATCTAAGTTGTCTGCTGTTTTGTAATATATCGCATCAAACCTTCCAGATTGAAGAATGACTTCTCAATCAGCTTCCCTCTGTGCCCAACTGTGTACGTTCACTAATTACAAAGGGCAGCTTCATTTTACTCCTCCATTCAGTTGGCAATCAAGAAGGGGAGAAAAAAGGAAAGTGGAGAGTCTCCCTCTTCCCTTGTAATCTAAGGTACTAATTGGTGTGGTTCACACAAGTTCAGCTCATAATTTTGCTCTAGCCTCTAACACAGGATTACAACCTATGGGTGCAGCTCGACAACACAGCAGCTACCACCTCAGGTTGTCTGCAGGAGAGGCTGATCTTCTGCCTTCCTTATCGCGGGAGCTTTCCAGCCACCTCTCTTGCACTAAGCTCACCAATGGCAAACTGATCAACCTAAGCGATTTGTGTTCATTCAGAACAGCAGGGTGTTACAACTCTCCAGCTGCTAAGAACACCCCAAAGCCCTACAATATAACCACAAACAGTTTTGCTCTGTCACAAAAGAAGGGATGGATACAGAGCCAGAAACAGACTAAACGGAGAGCAATAGCTTATCTGAAGCATGGAGTGACTGCAAAACAAACCAACATCAAAACTATAGTGTTTATGTTAAGTGGAAGAGATTTTCCAATTGGAATTTTCTTGAACAATTACAAAGAAGAAAAACCCTTGACTAAATAACTTCTCTATATTTCAACTCTACACTACAGTCTTTTCTGAGCTATAAAGAAACGTACAAATAAACTCACTACAGAAGAAATCACTCTTACAGTTTCACTGCTAGCGTTCCTTTTACAGCTCTAAGCAATACAAAGCTTACAGGAAAAGGATAAATATGAATGAATTGCTAAACACACATTCTCTAAAAGAAACTTAGTATTTTCATTTTATATATTACTTTACCACTTATTATTCATTTTACTTTGAAGAAAATTAATCCTACAAGGTACTAAACACATGATGCATCATTAGCTAGGAAACTTTGTCCCAGTTAGACAAAATTATGCTCAATATCTTAGAGCAGAGAGTAAAAGCCCTCTACAAATACCTACACTACAATGGTTTATTAAAATTAATCTGAACTATAAAAAGCATTTGAAACAACTATGACATTCAGAAAATAGTCACAATAACACAAAGTTATTGACTGCATTTTTACTTGAAGCTTAGAACATCACCTCCGTTTTCTCTGTCAGCTCATGGCGTATTTGCTCCAACTGATTTTGAACTTCACTTTGGGACTCCAATAAATGCAAGCCATACTGTGCTGCCTTTCTTCGCTCGTTCTCTGCTTCCTTCAGTTGGTTTCTAAGATTTAAAATGGTTTCTGCCTCCATTTTTCTTCCTTTTGTTACTTCAACATTGCAAACACAAAGAGATTAAAAAAAATACGTTACAGTAGTTAATCTAAAAGAAGTTACTGGATTTCCTCTCAATCAGGATAAAAGAATATATTTTTGAATTAATACAAGGCATTAAAAAAAAAAAGATAGCTCATGAACAGTCCTGTCAACAGTAAAATAAATGCTATTTCTCCATTAACCTGGTTAAAATCTTCTTCCTGACTAAACCTTAATTAATAGTGTACAGCAAAACCAGCCCAGTTTCCTAGTGCACCAGAACAGCAGTTAATCTAGTATAGAGCTATCTTGCCATATACACGAGAAAGCCAGGAAATATCCTTGGACAAAACACTTTTATGCATACCATATGGCTGACAATATCTTGTGTGGTATTATAAATAAAGCCACACTAAGTATAGCTTTTCTTGTGTACACAAATAACACTTAAGATTCATGTAGGCAGCTGCTTTAGCAGGATAGTTTACTCCTAATAACATTATGTGGGACACAGAGACAGATAAAGGTAATTGAAGGAAAGAGTCAAAAATAGGAACCCTGTTAAATCATACAGAAATTTAACACAGGGATTTTTATTTAAGTGCTTAACGGAGTCTTGCATGACTTTTCACTTTTAACTGAAGTCATTTCAAGTAACTTATTTGTTAATAACCATGTCTTTCTCCCGTTTCGGAAAATTCATACATGTCTATCTTCGTATCATAAGAGAAAACACAAGTAGAGGTGAATTTTTCAAAGAGTCAAAATAAATGCAAAGAAACAAAATATTTTAAAAAATAAATATTAAGTCAAGCCAACATTGTAAGCTTGTATGACTGCCTACTCCCAGATCTACTCAACCAGCACCCTGTAAAAAAACTAAATCCTATTAAGACAGAAATTGCTAAGCAACTCAGGCTTCTGGGCAACGTAAGCCAAGAGTTCTCTCAGAAAGTATGCAGTAACCATGATACACAAACACAAAAACCTTGCAGTTGATTTTTCAAAGTCCAGGTTCATAATTTTTATGTAATTTTAAGATTGAAGTAATTCTTCATTGAAGGTCTTATTCTGAGCTTTTTTCCTTTTACCTTAACAATTTAGTCTTTGCCATTTCTTACTGGCACATATATTATTCTTATGTATTTTAGCAAGATGCTGGTCTTGCTCAAGCAAATTTCGCAGCTCAGTACAGGAGAAATTATTTTTAAGAGTCCTGATTGGAATGTACAGCCTTCACTTTTTTTTCCCCTAACTTTTATTCCATCTGGATAACGCCTAGTGAAGTGATCCAACTTCCTATAAAAGAATAGTATTTCATATGCAAAAGTAGATCACTCCAGAACTGCCCTAATTCCTTTCAGAGGTATAACGTAGAAATTATCAGATTCTAGTTTTCACATTTCCCATCACTTATTATTCAAGTTTAACACATAAAAAGAGACTTTATCCTGCCAGGTTCTGAAATTCCAGTTCTTCACATCAAGCCATGGCAATTCTTGAAATACTAGTTTTGCACGCTTATGCTAAAATAAGCCAATGAAAGACAGGAATTGTGCACACTTGTAACTAAGAATCAACAAAATTATTACTAGTGCAAGGACTGTGCAAGGATGCACACTGTGTACAATTAATAATGAAGTGCTTCACAGTAAGATGCAGCAATACAAGCATATAGCCAACCACTCCCAGTATGCTTTTGCATTAGTAAAGGGAATGAATTAATCCTTATTGACTTTAAAAACAGCTTTATTTTGTGATCAAACAACAGTTTGGTAGAGGGAACACAGCAGTTTGATTGCTCATAGCTTACTAAATTGAATTTAAGTAATATTTTTAACTCACCTTCAGAAGTCCATTCAAGTTTTTCTTGACCTTATTTTTGTACCCCACCTTTAAAAGAAAAAAACCAACAGCTGTCAGTCCAGATGAGTATAAACTGCCATGATAGCACAGTCCTTCATAGCAGTCCTTTTCTGAAAAGGCCGTGCTATCCCATGAAAATGCAGATCACAAGCTAAAACCCCACAGAAATGCAAATCTTATTCAAATCTTAGTTGAGGCAGCTGTCAAATAGTTTAGAAACAGCCAGATCAGGAAATGTTGCCAAGGATGGATGCTCTGCAATTGGTCTGCAGGGCAAGTAAACAGGCTACACCTAGAATCACCAACTTCTAGCAGATGTATAGTTCTTAAGGGTAGTTTCAAGATTTTTGTCTTGCTCCCTCCTGCCTGTTCACTCTCTTTTGCATTCTGCCCTCCAGTTTCACATACAGAATCTTTGAGCTCTTAACAAATCATTTACTGGAGAACATAAAAAGAGATCTTAAGCTATTTTACAGTTGAAGTGCAAAAGCAAAGAGAAACACCTTTCCAATTCACACATCTCTTGCTGACAAAGAACAGCAAGTATGCCGTTTGGAGCACAGACATCCTCAACTTTTCATTTTCAATTATGGATGAAGCTAATCAGACAAGTCCAAGTAGTTTTGCTCATAAACCTGTATTGTTAGGTGGGGAAACATCTCCTATACAAGGAAAGGCTGAGGGAGCTGGGTCTCTTTAGCTTGGAGGAGAGGAGAATGAGGGGTGACCTCATGAATGTTTATAAATACTTAAAGGGTGAGTGTCAGGAGGATGGAGCCAGGCTCTTCTCAGTGACAATGACAGGACAAGGGGCAATGGGTGCAAGCTGGAACAGAGGAGGTTCCACTTAAATATGAGGAAAAGCTTCTTCACAGTGAGGGTAACAGAACACTTGTCACAGGCTGCCCAGAGAGGTTGTGGAGTCTCTTTCTCTGGAGACATTCCAAACCCTCCTGGACGCGTTCTTGTGTGACCTGCTCTAGGTGTTCCTGCTCCAGCAGGGGGACAGGACTAGATGATCTTTCAAGGTCCCTTCCAGTCCCTGATATTCCATGATTCTGTGAAACAATTGCCTACAATTTAATATAATATATAAGGTTAAACAAATTATCCTGAAAGTAATATTTGAGGATAAATTAAATTGGTAGTAAGGCGAGCAGGTAGAAAGTGGAAGGAATAAAAATCAGTCTCCATTTATTCTACTAAGAGTTACAAAAGAGTTACTCACTTTGGGCTAATTATCTTCAAACGTTTTGTAACTGATTCTGTACTAAGGGCTTCAAGTTATTCACCCGTTTAAGGACTCCTCGATAAAAACAACAGGGTAAGAGATAAAAAGAGCCCTCTCCTGACGTGCAAGCTTTCTTCTCCTATTCAATAACTGTTTTTTAATCAAACTGCTATTCCCAAGCGTCACATCCCACTCCAAACCGACATAAGCAAACGACCTACCCCCAGCACAAGGCTCTTCACAGGAGTCCCGTCCACACGCTACATGCTCACCCAGGCAGGGACTCAACAACCGGGACAGGCTCCCTGCCCGCATTATAACGGCCAAAAAGGGCGGAGAAGGAGAGCCTCCCCCACTGGAGACGGCACCGCCGGAAGCAAGAAAAGGGCCTTCCCTACTTGAGGCAACGCGACCCGCTGGCAGCGCGACTCCGGCCAGGGGAAAGGCCTGACAACCACCAGTCGCGTCCGCAACGACAAGTGAGGGGGAGAGGGAGACCGGAGCTCTCATCCACCCTCCCCGAGCCCCTCGGCCCCGTCACCCGATGCCGCCCGTTACTGTAAACGAAGAGCACCGAAGCAACAGCCCCACAGAGAGAGAAGGGGCACTCTCCCCTCCCGGCGCCCGCAGCTCACGCTACCTCAGCCCAGCCGCCGCCCAGCGCCGCCGCTCCCGCTGTTCAAACTCACCTCCGCGACACAGCCCCGAGTCTCGCGAGAGCTGAAGCACCCATCCCCCGCTTTATTTATCTTCTTCCCTGCCCCTCACGCGCCTTTCGCGCCCAGCGCCAGAACAGCGCGCGTGCGCGGTGCCGCCAGCCGGCGGGAGGAGGGAGAGCGCATGCGCCGCGGCGCGAGTTCGTGAGGCGACGGGGTGAAAAAGGGCGTCGCGATGGGCTGTCGCTCTCGCCGTCCTCTTGTAGGCGTTAAGGAACAGTTGTTCCTTTGATGTTCGTACGGTACGGAGTAGATAAGCAGGCGGTGCTACTGCAGAAGTGTGTTTGTGCAGAGATTACGGGAAAAATTCCAAAAAGAAAGGGAAGGAGATAAATTAATGTTCCTCTAGAGTTTTCTGGCTACTCCTAACCAGAGTAGAGCAGGCTGGAGGTGCCAGGGATGCACTTGGCTGCAGAGGCGCTGGTAGCGCCGCGTCACTTCAGAAAAGCGTGCAGAGTAAGTGATAGCAGTATTCTCTATTGCCTTGGAAACCTGTAAGTCTGCGCCTCCCACACAGAGCGTTCTGGAGCAGAACTTTTTGTTTTGATAGCAGAACACCTCTTCTAGTTAATCCCACTATCCACTTTCCTTATTGAAGAAATCTTTAGCAGGGCCTGCTGAGGTGGCGCCATTTTCCAGCCAAGCTTTTCCTTTGAGTCTCGAGACTGAACCTGAGGAGTTACCCTGCAAACTGCAGTGCTTGTACCATAACCATTTAATTGAACTTACAACTTTCTATTTTTCTCCCTGGCTTGCTCTAGTTTCTATTCATCTTCACTTCCCGCCCAAGGGAGGGATTTCATAATGTTAGATTGTTCAGAGTTCATAGATTTCCTAAGCCAGTGAAGATCTGAATAATATCCACAAAGAAGAGAGGATTTCTGGAGCTGGAGCACTGATAGTTATTTGAGAGTCCAAAACCAGTTGTCTGTGCCATTTTCTCTGCCCCAAAAGAGAGCCTGAGTAATTTTTAGATTAAAAAATTAAACACTGCTTAAAAGGTATTCTGCAAGGCTCAAATATTTTTGCTTTGCTCTGACTGTATCACTGAGCTTGGAAGGTTTATTCTTTTAACTAATTTGACAAATGTAATAAAAGCCATTGCATAGAAACATACCGAAACCAAATCTGCCACTAAAGAAACACACTTGAAGGTTAAATTCAAGCAACAGGCTGTAAGCAGATGCAAGGATAACAATCCTATTTGGAGCAACCAGGACAGAAATAGATGTCTTAGGGTAAAAGGGGCTTGGAAACCATGCATGCACGTGGTATAACATTCTACAGAGGAAGCCAATAAAACTGCTACTACTTTATGAATACGATACTACTACTACTCTTCTAGCAAAATCTGTCAGTCTAGCCTGTGTCAATAGAAATTGGATTAAAAATTAAATACAGAATGGTCTAGACAGGCACGAATGCCAAGTTGATTAAGACAGAGACAGGAAATAAGAGAATCCTGTTCTAATCCTGATTCTGCTGCATTCACTGTGTGATTAACCACTGCAAATACACACAGCTAAACCCCCTTGCTTTAAAACAAGGATAACAGTGACTTCATTAAAAATCCAGTCATTCTCCTGCAAGTCAGTTGAGTATCTCTTAGAAAAATATAAAATACATTGTAAATTCTAAGTTGTAACATCCAACAGATTAGTTGTCTGCCACAGCATACTAAATCACAGAACAGTAAAAATGGCTGCTTTCCCCGCCTTCATTTCCACAGTCATGTGTAACAGCTGATGTTTAATTCATGAAATGTTAGCAAACGCCATAATGTTTTTCTCAACTTAAAATTTCCATTTATGCCTTCAAAACAATAAGGAACATAGATTCAAAGTAAGTGATTCATTATTTAAAACTTGTCACTATTTTCAGAACCGTTCTCTTTTCCTAACTGACTTGACACTAACTAGGATACTGTTTTACAGATGACTTCTATTTCCTGTGAATATAGAATACACACATCAGTTGCTAGTAAGTTATTTGTAATGCAGATTTGTCAAGTGGAGTGAGCACCTTGTCAGAATGCTACAAGATCATTCACTGGTGTTATGAAAGATTTAATAGTTACGTAATACCACTATTCACAGTTGGCCCATATACCAGGATTCCTTAAGTTGCGCTTAGCTTTAAACTAGATTTTGCTTTAGGAGGTTGTAGAGGAACATAGGTCATTAAGTCTATCGCTTGTACAAAATTTGGCTTTATGGAGACAAATACTTTTGTCCCACTTAGCTATGAGAAGCTTCTCACATTCCATGTTTTTCAGCTTAGGTTGTATTTAGTCCCTAGCTTGCCACTCTGTGTATTTGCTCTGAGAAACTTTTCTCCTACTTATGACCTCAGTAAGAGCTATTTTCCTATAGGGATTCTACAAATCCAGCAGTTACTGAAGTGCAACTGTTTCCTAAGCGTGTAGTTTGTATACTTGTGTTTATTGACGTTTTAGACTGTTAAACTTAATTCAATTGTGCAGTGCTGACCCAGTATAAAATGTAAAAAGGTGTTTTGTAAGTCTTATCTATGCTAGCAGGCAAGCATTCCTTATAAGTAATGGAGTAATTACAGAAAGTGGATGTTTCGGGTTTCTTTTATCCCTGAAGAGGAGGTTGTTGCCTTTTCCTACATAAAAAGCTCTCTTAGTCTTTCCCTGCTAATTACTCTGTGTAACATAGGAGCTAACAAATGTTTTACTAGCTGTGCTTAAGATCCCAACTGCTTTATGAAGCAAGTGAGTTACAGCAGGCTGTTGAGAAGCAACTGAATACTGGCTATATATGTCATTTTGGCCCAACAACTCCAGGGTTCATTGTTATCAAAACTTGTCAGAGCATTAGGGTTTTGGGGGGAGGGGAGATTTGTTTGTTTTTAGTTTGGGGTTGGTTTTGTGTTTGCGTTTTTTTTTTCCCCATGCTCTCACTCTTCATCATTTAAGACTACTAAATTTTGCACAATTGAAAGCCATATCACTTTACTTGCTAGTGTAACTTCTTAAACGCCCAGATTTAGCCCCTTTCACATTTCTCAGTTGGTAAACGTTAAATTGATGCTTTTTTGAGATGAGATACTTTCACCCTCAACTAAATAGAATTCATAAGCCTATGTGTTTTATTACTGTGACTTCTAAGAGCAGTAATACCCAAGTTCTTTTGTAGGGAACTCAAGTAACTCAATAATTACAGCAACAGATTGAGGGCCAGTAACATACTGTTTCTAATCCTCTCTAAACTATTAGTGATGACCTCATCCAAATCACTTCATCTCACTATTATGGTCATCTTAACTAAACAAAGATGTGTTTTGCATTTTTCTTACCAATCTAACCTTAAATAGCCTTCTGTGGCTTCATGTGATTACTTGGTAAATGTATCAAGTAGCTGTGAAAGTATCTTTCACATACAGAGTTACAGTTGCTCCCTTATGAACACTTTTCATTAACTTTATTTAGATTAGGGTTTTTTTTACTACTTGCTTGAGTAGGTCAGGAGCCTCACAATAAGTTTTCTGGATTTATGTAATCAAGGGGTCCAATATAAAAAACCACACACTTCAGTATATGAGTTCAGAGGCAAACTATGGTAGATATTTACATTATGACTTGATAAGCACCTTGTAAACTACACTTCACTTTTTCTTGATTTGCACCTTTTTTTTTTTTTTGAAAAAGCCACATTACTTTGGATATGTTTTTCAAGTTTTCTAAATATCTACAGTTAAAATTATAATTGCAAAATATTGTTAAAAATAAGTAGTTAGTGGTACAAGTTTTACAATACTAACTTTAGAAGTTTGGGTTTTTTTGTTCAATTATATTTGGTAGCTCAAGAGATTAGTCAAACACACAACAAGTTTACCAAATCCACATGTAACAGAACCTGGAACATACTGTAACTCAAATGAATTTTAATTTTTGTTTCATTGAGCAATACCTTGATAAGTCCCTCTAACGTCACATTTAATATGAATTAAGATATCCATTGTTATCAATTTATAATCTAATGGTGG
>VXBJ01003175.1:575478-627786 GCA_013400055.1 Nycticryphes semicollaris | reverse complement strand
CCCCCCCCCCCCATTATGAATTTAGTTAACAGCACCAGTTCTTGTTCAGTCTACTGCACCAATATATAGTTAATTCAATATTTAAATACTGATCTCCTATAACAACATTTTAGTAACAGCATCAAATAAGTGTTTAAGAACCATAGTCTGTGATAAAGAAATATACACATTATCGTTAACACTGCTCATCGTACAACCATTAACTTACCCAAACACTTAGCTGATGCCTGAAAATTCTTAGATACTATTATAACTTATGGGTTGACAATTTTTTTTGTATACTCACTAATAACATAGCTTTCCTAACACAGTTACCTCCTTTGTAACATCCCTGCTGCCGTGGTACCAGTTAATATACCCGGTGCCCTCCTGGCCACGTAGGTTTTGCAGCCCAGGTTCTCATTCCTTCATAATTAATGAGACCCAGCGCCGGAGGTGTGTACCCTCCCGACTTAGCGACCCAGCTGTCCTTAATCACCAGCACCACCTTCTGGGGATCTGGCTTAATTACGGTTTCCTTGTATAGCTTGCCATCTCCGTGCAAATGGGACAGCACACCCTTGTTGCTCTTACAGAAGTTCGTTTTGTGGCAACTAAAAACAAGTATTGCGAGTAGCAAGTAACAGCTATTACGTATTAATGAAAAAAAAATAATAAAGAAGTATAGGTTTATTGTGATAAATGTTTTAAATTAATATGCATGACTGCATTTTTTCATTGAACAGTTAGACAAGGTAATTATCTTTAATTTTGGTAAAAATTAACTTTATGCCAACCATCACCTACATTCTGGGCAATAATTTTTGCATGGCTACTGTGCATTTCTAATCAATATGAGGTGAAATGGTTAATCAGCTTTGCAAGCTGGAAGCCATTGGCTTTTTCACCATCAAAACCAATACAGCTTCCAGCTGGGCCTCATTTCAGGCCTACTATAAAAGATAATTCTTTTGCATAAATGTAGTTTAGCTGTTTTCTGTGGTTGATTGTGAAGGCTAATGATAAGGCTTTTTCCTTGGGGCTTTTGTTTTTATAATCTGTGATGTTAATAATATGTAATTTTTATTTGTGTGATGTAGGTTATCAGTTTGTTATTTATTAAGTAGTTTTGAAAATGCTAGTTTAGGTTTATATATTTCTGATTTTTGCAATAATGAAGAATAACAGAAATGAAAAAGCAAATATTAAGTGGTAAATTACAAGAGCTATAGAGCTATATTTCAGTGCATAAATGTTTGATGGTTCAAGAAATGTGTTTTATTTTTAAGATCTTCTATTGTGTTATGAGATATTCCAGGTAAGGTTGTTTCTAAAGGGTTTAAGTTAAGCTGTAAATGTAATTCTTTGTTTTCTGTAAAATTGGTGTTACAAGTTCTATGAGGTATGCATAATTTGTAGTAATTTTGTATGGAAGCATATGCAACATGTTTATGTTTTCATTGTTTAAGGTAAATTGTAGTATAGCTAAATAAAATTCTAAACTGTAGATTGTGTGGCTGAGATTAGAACTGTGAAGCATTAATCTACTTTTTGTAGCTTAGTTAAGTATTTTTGTCTTATGGTGTAATAGGGAAGAGGAATAAGTTGAGCTGTAGTTATAGTTTTGTTTCACTTCAAGGATTTTCTAGACCTACCTGGGTTTTCTGTTTGTTATTGTGGTAATGTTTTTTGTGGAAGCTGGAAATAGTACTAACAAAAGCCTGATTTCAACATGATTCTTTGAAGTTTTTATTGCTCTCTAAATACTTGCCTGTTGTTCCTTGTGTATTTTCATCTTGGATAGTACAGATCCATAAAATACGTATTTATATATTTTGAAGCTACTTGTTAAAATTCTTTTTATGATCTTGGTAAACCTCACAAACATAACAATAGTTCTATGACACCGGTATTGTGCGCTTTACATATGGTCAAAATAAAGTACTACAGTTGCCCTTTTAAGTATAATCAAGTAGTGCAGATTGTTTTGGTTATTTAGGCTTGTCCTTTAGCAACAATTAATATATTGATGTGTTACTCTTACTATATGTATATACAAAACTTGACCTTTTACTCATTAAGTAACAACTTATTCTTGATCACAGCAACGAGAACATAGCTAACATTTCTGTTAAGTATTTGAGGTCGAATTCTACGTGCTTAAAGTATTAATGGACTTTTTTCACGTTGATCTCATTAAAGAATAGCAGTAATATGGTTGCAATACATCTTTTCTTTTTTTCCTGTGGTATGCAGAATGTCTTTCTGATGTCTCGGGATGTTTTAAGTTAAGCGTATACTGATTTGAGAAGCTGGAATCTGTCTTTGATATAAGTGATCCTATTCAGATGAGTAATAGTACTTAGGAAATATTTCTGAAAACAGTTATTATAAAATAGGCTACTTACTAAGTAATGAACCACTGGATGTCACTGTGCTTCTCCTAGTGCAAAGCTCATTTTTTTTAATACTGTGATGAAGTATTAAGGTATGCAATTACTGGCTTTAATTTCTGTTATAGGTATGGCCTCACATAGAAAGTAATTATGAAGAAGGCCATATAGTTAACAATGGTTACAGACAGGACATTTAAACTAGTAAAATAGCAAAGAACCATTTATATTGTCTGACCTGAAGTACCCAGTCTAGGGAACTTGGTTAGGAAACTAGACTTTGCATAGGTAATAGCAGAATATATTCCTACAGAAAGGTTGTACTCCTGAAATACACCTTATCTTTCTCTGGTTCTTCTATAGGTAGTTTAAAGTTAAAGTACCACTCTCAATTAGCCTTTCCTGAGAGCTTAATTTTATTTTGTCATTAATGTAGTTTTGCATATCTTCTGTTTGTGAGGCTTGTATTCATATTGTTTAGCTACAGCTGTATTATTTTTTAATATCTTAGTGTTCATTGTATGTGGGTTCTATTTAAGTGTCTTTATGATAGGTTGCTGCTTTGCTTTTAGATTTCATTTCATTCTGGTGTATTATTCAGGGTTGAACAGGGGAAAGACTGTGTTCTGCCTGTGTAGTACTGTGATTTTTCAGTAACTACAGAGGGAGGTTTCTCTTAAGTCTTCATAGGCAGCCCATTGATGTTAATTAGATTAAATCTTGATACTTTTGTGTTGATTTTAAAAAATGTAGCCTGTGAAGTGGTAAAAAATAGTTGCCACCTAATGTCTTACTACAGTTTAAATGCTTATAGAAAGAGACATAAGCATGAAGCATCAAATGTGCCATTACTTTGTTGCAGAATGTATTATCTATGTTGGATGCTGAAGCAGATATGCTTTGCCCAATTTACAGTAGAGTTCAGTGTGCTTTAGGACTCAAGTTGTAGATGATATTTGTTCTCCCTTGTGCCTCTGCTATGAAAATATGGTAAGATGGATTAGTAGAAGTGGTACTATTTTCTTGTTGAATCAATTTTATTCCATTTTATTGTTTTAATAGTTTCCACATTTGCTCTTAATATTATGTTCCCTTCTGTGTAGCTCCTTGAATCTTACTTGTGTTCTTAAACTACTTCTTAGCTTTATTAGCCTAACTAGCTTTTAACCTGCTTTTTTAGTATATATTCTTGTACTAATTTCAGAGGAAATATTTGATAAAGAAAATTCAAAGTTTGTGTTTGTGTTCTCTGGCCTACAGCCAGAAGCTTCATCTGTTTACAGAGTTGTTGTTCTCTTGGGCTTTTTTGGATGCTTTTTTTAAATGCTTACAGATACAAAACAGCGTTATTTGCATGAGCAACAAAATTAATGACTTAGTATTTCCTGCTTTTTTACTTGTTTACAAGGTTTCTCTCCTGTGTGTTTGGGATATACCCTTGTACAGCTCTAGAGCTGATTTTGTTCCCAGTAATGGGAGGCGCTTTCTCTTCCAACTTGCTGCTTGCTTGCAGGGAACTGGTAGACTTCTTTTTCTTACTGGTTTGCCAGCTGAGGTTATGATCAGTAGTTGAAGTGAGGGAAGTCAAGATGCCAATGCTGTGGTTCTGTGAACAATTTAAGCCAGCATAAACCTGTGCTGCAATTGAAGGACTTGGTGATTTCTCTTCCCTGTTCATGCCTGCTTGCTACTTCAACAATATTAGTGAAAGACTTCTGTAGCTCCCCAATGAAATTACATACCTGAAAACTTCAGGCTGAATTAGTTTTAATTACAATACAGTGTCAGGATCTGTGTAATGACTCCTTTCTGATTGAAAGGCTGATTGCAAAGAATTTTTTTCTAGATCCTGCATTTTTAAGCTCTACCTTTACTTTTATATAATTTAGACTTAAATAATTTGTGGGAAAATGGAATATAGTGCAGGTGATGGTTTTTCAAATAATTGTATATGGTATACATTTATTGTTTCTTTGACTTAAATATTCTAGTGATGTTTCAAGCTAACTTAGGTTTCAAAAAGGGAAGGACAAAGCTCTTGCAAAAGGGATCTTTAGTTTATGTAAATCCAAAATGTGTAGGTTAGTAGCTTCCCAGAGCAGCACACTGTGGTGGGTTTTGTGAGTTGTGATATGTAATTATTTGGTGTGACCTGAGTAATGTTTTTGTTCAGTGTGGTGCAGCAGAAAATGATCACATCCTATGAAGTTATGGCTTTTGTGTGAAATGAAACTGTCTTACCAGTTGAAGAGATTGCTTACAGTTAAGTTTTTGACATGATAATATACTTGCTCACTTTGTCGAACAGCAAATGGGTGTGGAAGAGACTAACTAAACCTAAGCTGAACCAGATCTTTGTATGAGTAAATCGCTCCATAGGCCAGACCCTCTGAATTACATTTGTCAAACTATATAGAGCTGCAGGTTGTCCAGAGTTCTGGAAAGATAAACTTTTCACCCTTTTCTACTAAGGTGGGAATCTGAAAAGTAAAAAATAGTACTTAATTGTGTTCTTACAGAAGTTTGTCCCAGACAATCAAATAGGATGTGGTTTTCGTGCAGTCTCAACTAGTGCTGCTGGTCTAGCTTGTGTGTTTGTTGCAGCTGGTCAGAACACATGAATGGTGAGGTTGTTTCCCTCTTCTGAATTAGAGTATTAGGCTTCCAGTAAAGGGTGCTTGTCTGCGTCAAATACATTGGAAACAGGCTTACTTAAAATACTGTTATAGATCCATCTAGCAATTGATTATTATAGTAGAGATGGATTCTGCAGAGGTAGAAAGGACTGTTACAGGTATTGTCAAAATAAGAAATGACAAATACTATACTGGTCTTGCTCTGAACATCTAAGATAACAGGCTCTGCAGTCCCCTCCTTTAAAGCATAGTATTTTATTGTCTTGGGGCATTTACCTATTATCACAAAAGAAAAGCTGATAGGTTTTTTGCTTTGTTTTCCTGCAGGTATGATTAGCCTTAGAGTGGCTAAGTATATAACAGTTTACGTGCCATAAATGTACCTTTGTATATTAATTGAACTAAATTATTCATGCTTGCAACGTATAATGGGGCTGGCTGCACCTTGATGACTACAACTTTTTCCAAGGTGTCAAATTTTGTTGACCACACTGAAGTTAAATTCAACAGCTGCTTCATGTTTTCCTAGGACTCCAAATTGCTGTTCACTTGGATAAGAAGTAAAATTACATAGCTAAGCTAACGCACATAATAAAACATTGTGATGTTAGTTGTTCCCATATACCTGCAGTAGTAATTCTTGCAAGAGAAGACAATGGATCAGCTGGTATGTTTTACCCAAGTGTTAATTTATTAAGAGCTTCTGCTTCCCAGAGGCTTCCATAAAGCCCTTCTGGATATTACCAGTAAAAGTAATATTTCTAAAATGTCATCACACTTTCTGTGGCAGCCTTCAGCTTTTTATTAACCTTTTCACTCTCTGCAAAAGCTACATGTGTAATGGTGTAATGACTCCTTTTTGATTGAATGACTGCTTGCAAAAGATAGGTTTTTCTGGATCATGTGGTTTTAAGCTGTACTTACTAATTGGTGATTTTTAGAACCATAACTTGCTTGCTTCATTATGAATAAATCCATTGCTAAGCTCTTGCACATAATGGATACTTGTCCCTTGTTTATTATTTATCTGTAGATACCTTGATTCTCTAAATGACATGTTGCCATACACACTTATAAGTTTAAACTTAGCGGAAACCTAATTCAGCCATTAGGCACTACATACACATGCATACTTTTAATACTTTAGGTGTGGGTAATTGGACAGTAACTTAACTGTCACAGACTTGTTCCAAGATACAATCTTCGCAGAGTAGTAAGATCTTTATGATCTGTCTTTGCAATTGAAAGGGTGTGTGAAAAAGAAGAGAGGAGAAAAGTACAACCTCTGCAAAACAAACAATACTACTTTTTCTCACCTTAAAAATAGCTTTCACAGCACAGCTCACTTCCCTTGGAAGTAAGGCACTTCTGCTGCCTTGAGGTCTTGTCAGCAATGTGAAGTATTACTGATTTCTTTTAGCTACATAATGAAATAAAAGGCAAGGTTGTGAAAGAAAGATGTAAAGCTTTAACCTTTACAGACCTCAAGGTGGGTATTCGGTATCTATTCTTGAGAATGTAAGCTCCAACAATGTTTTTAAAAGTTTGCTCAATCCTAAAACACTGTTTTCTGAAGCCAGATAGCTATGTGTCAGAAGTTATACCGAAACTGTTTTTAATCTAGAATTTGCAGTAGGACCGTTTCCAAAAACTATTATACAGAAAGTAGTGGTTGCTTTTAAATGATCTCATGAGTTTATATAAAAGTAGGTTTCCAGAAAGTACATGGAGTGAAGACTGACTTGCAACAAGCATATACAATGCCCTACTAGGGTTTTGTGTGGCTGGCAAGAGCTTTTCCCAGCTGCTGCACTTCAGAGGGTTAAGTCTTCGTTGCTGCTTTGTATTTCAGTGGTATTGAATGCTATGCTCTGCATCAGCTCGGAAAGCAAAAACTAATTGAAGCCAGATATGTAGGAACCACAATCAATTGCCAGGTTTAGATGAAGAGACGATTCATTTGGCTTCTTATACTATGGGGCCTATGATCTGCACATTGAAAAGCTCCCATCACTTCTTGGGGGGAAGTGTGCAAGTCATCTAGCTAATTAGGGCAGACATCCATTACCTAATGACTTCTGCTAAGGTTGGTTATTTTACACACTTGGCAAGTTTTATCAGCAAGATTTCACCATAACTCTTGAGAAGGATAGAGTCCTTAGTTGAAAACATTTGTTTACTTAAGCAATGCACTAGCAAGATAGTGTAACCTCTGAGTATTGCAATCTATTATTTAGTTATACTATCCAATAACTTTCAAATTTTGACTACAAGGCTTTTAAAAGCTGTATTTGAACACAAAAGCTTCTTCGAAAAACTACATTATATCTGAATCTCAACTGTTTCCCTCATTTAGTGTCTGTACGATATTGAAATTCAGCGTTTGTACCACCTGAAGCTCAGTGACTGCAAGTAATATGCAGATCCTACCTTAAATTTAACAGCTTCTCAGATCTTAGATAATTTTCACAGGGTACTTCAGAACGTTTTTTAATTAATTGCTAGCACAAACTGTTTTGGCAGTCACTTCCCAGTTTGAGAATGCAAGCCTCAATTAAGGCTTTTCCTTGGGCAAACATTAAATGTGATGGGAGGAGTAGGAAGACTCACCCACCGAGTCAGTTGTTTACCACAGGTTTTAAGAGGGTCATGCTGACTTCTTACAGACGTTTTTAATGATAGTTACTGTATTTTGCTACTTTTCCTTCAGGGAAATGAAGTTAAATGTGCATAATGTTTAGCTAGAAAACTGGCAGAAGTTGATGTAATTAATACTCCTTCCAACAGAACAGGAATTGAATTGAATTGGAGCACATAGGGTTTAATCTCTTTGGCTAGCATCTTCAAACAAGGGAAGTGTTGGAAAAGCTTGCATGTTGAGCACCTGCCTCTCCTTAGGAGTCCTGAAGATTCCAGCCTTTAGTATACTCATTCAGATCCAGGTATGCCTGGATCCAGGTATGCCTGGATCCTTGGGAAAGTGTGGCTGGAGAGCTCCCTGGCAGAAAAGGACCTGGGAGTTTTAATTGACAAGCGGCTGAACATGAGCTAGCAGTGTGCCCAGGTGGCCAAGAAGGTCAATGGCATCCTGGCTTGTATAAAAAATGTGACCAGCAGAAGTAGGGAGGTGATTGTTCCCCTGTACTCAGCACTGGTGAGGCCACACCTCAAGGATTGTGTTTGTTTTTGGGCACCTCAACACAAGAGAGGTGTTGAGCCAGTGCAGAGGAGGGCAATGAAGCTGGTGAGGGGCCTGGAGAATAAATCTCATGAGGAGTGATTGAAGGAGCTGGGACAGTTTAGTTGGAGGAAGAGGAGGCTGAGGGAGACCTCGTTGCTCTCTACAACTACTTGAAAGGGCATTGGAGAGAGGTTGGTGCTGGTCTCTTATCACAGGTGATTAGTGATAGGAGAGGGAATGGCTTCAAGCTGCACCAGGGTAGATTTAGGCTGAACATGAGGAAAGAATTTTTCACAGAAAGGGTGGTCAGACACTGGAATAGGCTGCCCAGGGAGGTGGTTGAGTCCCCATCCCTGAGTGTGTTTCAGAGTGGTTGAGAATTGGTGTTGGGAGATTTGATGTAGGGGAGAACTTTGTAGAGTAGGGCTGATGGTTGGACTGAATGATCCCAAGGGTCTCTTCCAACCTGAATGATTCTACGATTCTATTTATATCCTGATATAGCTGAACTTCAGCTTCATAAAAGATGTTGTTTTGTTTTTCTTGGGTAGAACTGCTGAGCTACAGCACAAAGAAAGTGCAGTTATATGTCCATGCTAAAGCTGTCTCTAGAGATTTTGCTGGAGTCCTATGTGATGTTTATATAAGTATGGGAGTATTAGGGATCAGTTTATGCTGACTGTATGTCCAGTCCAGGTTTCAGTACAGTATTTGGTTGAACGCAAGGACTAAAGGCAGGAAATTCTAATTTTCAAGTACTGTAAAATTACAGATTCCATATAAAAACCAGGAGTTGTATCCCATGTAGTTGAAGGGTTTATTTTGTGATGAGTTTTCAAACTGACTCAGTGAGAACTGAAATCCATGTTGCCTAGTGAAAATGGTAATTGCCACCTGAAGCAATAACTTGGCTGTCTTTGGAGTATGTAGTTGATTGTCTCCTTTACAGAAAGTGGTATGGCACTAACTCATGGTCAAGTAAAATCCTGCTGTGATTAGATGATCTTTTGATCAGATATTCACAAATACCTCACTTAACACCAACTTATTTCTCAATATTAAATGTACAAGCAAGGTTGAAGAAACCATATTAAATGTCCAGTAGCTTTGTGCTGCTGGGTTTTTTTTTTTGAGGTGTTTTTGTTTTTTGTTGTTCTTCAACTGAGGTATATCTTTGTCAGAAACTTGTAAGTGATCTGCTTTTTCTTATGTGCATAATTTAGTTATGGAAAATAGAAGTTAAAGCCTGAAGTGAATATCAGAAACTGATGTGATCACATTTTCTTATCACATACTGAATATTTAGTGTATTAAAATATTGCTCTATTAAACAATTTCGTTTTCTTAGCAAATAAAACTGATACTAAATTGCTCCAAGATAGTTTTCTCCTTTGAACAAAACAGAGAAAATTGCTGTCAAGTATGAGCTTAGTGTCATGCCACAATGATATATCTCAATCTTAAAACCTCACATATCTCAGCAAACTGTGTGCTCGATTGAAGAATGGGAGTACAGTTTCGGCGGGGGGAGGGAGGGGAGAAATTAGTTAAGTTAGGCTTGCCTTGTTTGCTTCCAAATCTGAGTAATGTTCTCCTTGGCTTTTGAAAATGCAAGGTGTTTCAGAGGGCAGAATCTAGATAGAACATGAAGAGGCATATCGAAGTTGATCTCATAGGAGAGAAAACGTTTTACTCTGTTCTAAGGGCTGTTGTCCCTAGCATTGTCGAAGGTAATCTAATGAGTGCCTTGAGCTGACAGGCGAGTTCATTTCTTGCCCCGTGCCAGTTAAACCGCGAATCTAATATAAACAGAGCTCGGCTTTGGAAACAGGTTTTAAACTGCCCTCTAAGAGTGCCGGCTGTCGGAGCGCCGCCCGCAGCCTTCAGGCGGGCCGTGGCAGCCCGGGGCCGATGCGGGTGCGTGCCGTGCTGCAGGATGCGGGGACCGGTCGGGAGAGGGGGCTGTCGCTCTGCGATGCTGCGGGACCCAGACCCACCTCGTCGGCGGCTCTCGACTTTCACCGTTTTGCTGATGCTTCGGGTGTGCACAGAATGCAGCTGCTCATTTAACCAGCTTTGTCGAAAGAAGATCATATGCAACACTGGGAGCATCATTAGGGATGTTCATTTCTTCAGGTTCCATCTTAAAATTATCATTTCCTTCAGAGACTGGTTTAGACAAGGTTTTATGCTATGAATTCACAGCATAGAAAGTTACATTCATTCTTTAAATCTGTCTCTGGAGAAGCCTTTCTGTCTATGGGTATATAAAGACAAGTATGGTAACTCTTGCAGACTGTTCTGATTCAGGACTTTTTAATACAGCTTGGAGTAGTAGAAGTCTTTCCTATTGCCTGATGTATAGTATCGAGTTACCTGACTGCCACTTGGGGAAAGAAGACTGCATGGAGTGTAACTTGTTTGGTTCTTGTAACTTAGTTAATTGTGGCTTAAGCCTTCAGCAATCCACTTCCACTTTTATATGAACCAACTCACTAGCAGTTACCCACTGATGTTCTTTCTGTAATAATTGCCAATAGATGAGGTAAGATATTTGTCTCACAGTGGTTATATCTTGGGATGAAGCCATTTGACCATTAAAATCGAAGCAGTTGACTGACAAATTCTTGAGTGTGAAGCAATCTACCAAAACATTAAGAGATAACTAATTAGTCCCAGGTGCTTAATTCAGGTGATATTTACTGTGTATCCTTACAGATAAACTACTCTGAAGGGATTTTTTTTTTTGTTTGTTTGTTCTTTTAATAGAAGGCCAGAGAAACAATGAAGAACTAAATACAGATGGCATAAGGCTGACAGTAGTTGGTCACTCAATCCATACAGCCTGCTTGAAATGCAAAATAAATTTTAATGTTCTGTGTTTCTACCATAACAGTGACTAGTTTAGAATTTTGTGAGGAGTTAGAGACTTTGCTTGCATATCATAACTTTATCATCCATCAGGGATCATCTGCAGCTTATGTTTGGATGGACTTTATTGAATATTTGCTTGATTTTAAGTTATCTCCAAATGCAGTCTGACCCCAGATTCACAAGGGTCATTCGGAAGTCTGTGAAAAAAGAGTCTGAGTAATTTTGCTTCAAGTTTTGGTGCTATTTCAGTAGTGTTGATGCCATCTAGACAAGCCTTGCTTTTTCTTTAGCGAGTGGTAGGAGCAAGAAGCTGTATGTTAACTTCTTGCCCAGAGCACTGGAGTAGGAAAGAAATGGGCAGTAGCATAGGGTCAGATAGCTTATTAAGTACATAACTTCACCAGGATTTTGACTGAACAAATGTATTCATTACTTAGCAACTTGGGAATATTTGGATATAATTGCAGAACACTTTTGTGTTATGTTATTCAATTGAAGGTGTTTTGTAAGGTAAGGAGGTGATAAAAATTGGGTTATGTTCACGTCTTATCTTGCCTGCTGTTGCACATCTTCAACTAGATCAGGTTGCCCAGAGCCCTGTCCAGACTGATCTTGAATATTTCCAGGGATGTGGTATCTACCATCATTCTGGGCAACCTGTTACAGTGTTTCAATGCCCTTATTGTAAAAGCACTCTTTCTTATATTTAGTCAAATTCTACTTTTTTTTTTTATTTAAAAGCTATTATCCCTTGTCCTGTCACAACAGACCCAACTAAAATATTTGTTCCTGTTTTTCCTGTAGGCCCCCTCCCTAGAACCTTTTCTTCTCTAGGCTGAACAACCCCAACTCAGCCTGCTCTCGCAGGATATGTGTTCCAGCTGTCTGATCACTTTTGTGGTCCCCCTCTGGAGCTGGTCCAACAGGTCCATGTCTTTCCTGTGCTGAGGGCCCCAGAGCTAGATGCAGCACTTCAGGTGGGGTCTCACCAGGACTGAGTAGAGGGGCGGAATCACCTCCCTTAACCTGCTGGCCACACTGCTTTTGATGCAGCCTGGGATATGGTTAGCTTTCTAGGCTGTGAGAGCATGGTGTTGGCTTGTGTCCATTTTTTCAGCCATTAGTACCCCCAAGTCCTTCTCAGCAGGGTTGCTCTCAATCCTTTCACCCCCTAGCCTGTACTGATACTGGGGGTTACCCTGACCCACATACAAGACCCTGCATTTGACCTTGCTGAACCTCATGAGGTTCATATGAGCCGACTTCTTGAGCTTGGCTAAGTGCCTCATGATGGTATGCTGACCCTCGGGGATGTCAACTGCACCACTTGGCAAACTTGCTGCGGGTGAGCTTGATCCCTGTTATGTCATTGATGAAGATATGGAACAGTGTTGGTCCCAATATAGACCCCTGAGGGCCACCACTTCTCACCAATCTCCATCAGTCATTGCTCTAGATGAGACCATACAACCAATTCCTTATCCACCAAACAGTCCACCCATCAAATCCATCTCTCCCCAGTTTAGGGAGAAGGGTGTTGTGTGGGGCTGTCAAAGGCCTCACAGAAGCTGATATATAGCTATTGAAGTTTTTCCAGGCAAATAGTTCTTTTGGCAATTCTTCTTTTGCCATAAAATCACCTTTGGATCAGAAACTCTGTAGCTTGCAAGAACTCATCAATTAAAACAGGATGCTGCTTTGCATTCCACTTGAATATGATGTTCCTCTGGAGCTGGTGTAACTGAAAGCCAGATCTAATTTATTTCATACCTTTTGTTGTAATGTTGTTTTGAAGTCCTAGCAAAACCCAGTTTAGGGAAAGAACCCTGTAAGAATCCTACATCTGCAGTGTATGCTGATCTGCCACATGGAATGGGGCAACAGAGGCCTAGTGTCTGATGTAAAGGGTGTTTTAGGCTATTATTACAGTCAGTAGTTTTAACTTCCTGTGACGGGTCTTTTTACTTGCAAGTAGGTAACCTTCTGTTTGAATTAATACTTCATTCAAATGGATTCTAAGTCAAAAGGATATTTTCAGAAAATCTCTTCAGTGTGAGTATCCTTCATTGAGATGGTTCTCAACAGGCCATTGACTCTGGTGCTCACTTAAAAAAAATTGTTTTCGTTTGACTGCGGTAGCTTTCTGTATGAAGTGATTGTGCTTTATCTAACAACTTTCAGTCAAAACCTTTTTTCTTCTGAAACTGATATTTTTTTTTTTAGTGTTTTATGTAGGACATTTATATAAGGTATGCTGTGTTGTGTAATTTTTTTCAAGGATAAGGTATGCAATCAAATATCCAGGATACAGCTGACTGAATTATGCTTGTTTGCTGTCAGTTGATGATGTGATGAAACCTGAAGCCTCAAATAAATCATACTATTTTTTTCTTGGCCTTTTCCTGCACTTCACAAGTTCTCAAGAAACCTCACTCAGTATTTGAGTAACAGTGTCTAGTGTGTATGAGAATAGTCAGAAATGCTTATTTTCAAGAAGTGCAGCGTTGG
This sequence comes from Nycticryphes semicollaris, assembly GCA_013400055.1. Lineage (NCBI taxonomy): Eukaryota > Metazoa > Chordata > Aves > Charadriiformes > Rostratulidae > Nycticryphes > Nycticryphes semicollaris. Next base: position 614,215 of record VXBJ01003175.1, on the reverse strand, counting down.
GTGGCTAAGAATGCAAGTTAGTCAAAGAACTGGCTGTGCTTACCTTTGCTTTAGATGTAGATGAAGTTTATTTTCATGGATTATTTGGTACCAGGAATAGAAAGAGGCATGTTGTATTTTAACAGATCTTATGTATATTCCTAAAAGAATTGGCTATTAAAACAGTTATTCAAATTGCAAGTCAGGTGTCAAACTGATGTGATGGGCCCTCTTCCTTGCTTAAAGATATACATGGTGACCCGAAGGCAGAATGAGGACTGAGACATCTAGGTTTGGCAAAGTTCTTCTCAAGATAAGAGTGCCTAAGAATTAAAATAACTGCTGGGGTTCTATGTTCCGTGGCTCTATTCACGTAGCTGAATGAGTTGTTGTGGTGTTAGAGGGAGTGTACCTTAATGCTTCAGGATATGCATTTAATTTGTGGTTCCTCATCCATATACTTATAAGCCTTCAGCAAGTAATTTAATTTGTGTATCTCCTGTGAGCAGGATAAAACTGTTTTCCCTGATGTTGTCAGTATCTTCTGAAGATATATTAAAACATTAGTGTTTCTCTTTTGCCTTTCTTGAACTTAGCCATCTTCAGCTAAAGGCCAAGAGCCAGTGGGTTGTTTGGCATCGATAAACATCCGATACACCTAAACTATGTTAGCCAAGCTCCTGTCACTGTTCAAGTAATCTTGAATGATAAGCAGCAATTGCTTCCTAAATGTAATGCTTCAGAGCACTTAGTCACAGTGGGCAAGTTTGCATTGTCTTTCTGCATCTCATGATAATGTTGATCACAAATCAAGCGAGGAGTGAGGGTGTATCTTAGACTATTCCTGAGAATGTTCTGCTAAAATGGATATCTGACATGTTTGATAACATATCATGGGAAAACATGAGGGGGGAAAAGTGGTAAAGCCATATATGTGTTCTGTCACAAGTGGAGACCAAAATATAACTGGGAAAAGCTTGTATTTTTTTTGTTACTCCATGATGTGATTTCTCCTTGATCCTGTGAATTATTGTAGTTTCCAAGTAGAATGTAATTAGAAAGCATGTGGACTTCCATGTGGTGTAATTGAAAAATATGTTTAGAAAAATAAATCACTAGCAGCTAGCTTTTTTAGCTGTTGCTTTGAATTCTCTAATTGGATTATTAGCAGATGGTACCATTTCTATTGTCTTGCCTCACAGCAGATTTTTCTGAAAAAGGAAGAAAAAAGTACTTTATGCATAATTAGAGGACTGTTTCATCTGGAAAATGTTGCCTTTAGTAATCTGCCTCTTAGCTGTTGTCAAATAGTGGTAAATGAGATAATTTCACTGATACATGGATCAGAGAATATAGTTTGTAACTCGTTTCCAGTGAAAAGTAGAACCTTACTGTATTTTTTCCCTCTGGAAGGTAGAAGGCACCACTGAGAAATTATGCCTCTGCAACACATTTGTATTGAAGACCCTTTGACTTATTCCTCTAGAAGCTGAAATGTAATATTAATTTTCTTTTTGTTTGGTTAAAATTTACTGTCACAATGTGAGTTATGAAACTTAACTTAAGTGGAAATAAAGAAAAAGTTTATCTAACAGGTGAAAGTACTCTTTCAGTTGCGACATAAACTGTGTGTTGCATTCAGTTGGTTAATAGCTTAAACAATTTCTATTCAACTTCTGTAGAGGTAAAAGTTCTGCTTGTAAGTAAGTAGTTTGCTTGTCTAGTTGATAATTCTTCCTGAATGCTCTTTAACTGATCATTTGTTGTTTGGGTATAAATGATTCGTTGGAGCAAGACTTGGTGGAGAAGAACTCAGACTTAGTACTAAGGGAGCAAAGAGGCAAAAACTCAAACTTAGTCCTGAAGTAGTTGAGTTGTGTGAAAGGGTGTGTTGGCACACAGTTTACTGATCAGCTTCCAGTTATTTTGCCCTATAAGGTGTGATCATTTTTTCAGGCTTTTTCAATAGTGTATTAGGTCTATATTTACTATAAGTGTTTAGGCTCTGATTCGTATTAGACAGGTGAGTTTACCTGTGAACTTTGAGAGGAAAATTGTCTTGTCCATGGATAAACTTGTGCTGTGGAATGCCACATTTATGATAAAATTCATTCAAGTCTCCTCAGTGAAGCAGGAGACTACTGTAAGACTTACAAGAGCAAGGAGACACATGGTTGCTACTTCAGTGGCATGTGAAGAGTAGACTTCAACTTTCTCCAAATCTAGAACTGTCAGCCTAAATTTTCTAAATGTCGCTGTCTCTAAACAGTACAAACGGCTTGTGGAGTGTTTGTTAGTGCATGTGGATGGAACCTTTGGAATCTTGACAGCATTTAGCAATTTACCATCTGTCTTGTCTAAACCATAACAGGATTTATACATTTTGTTTGCCTCTACCAGCGTTGATGCACAGTGTGCCATTATGCCACTGAAAAGGTTGCGGTAACTCCTCTTGCCAGTTGAAAAATGTCTTGGAAAACAAATGCAGCTTTTAGACAGTTCTGCTGTGGTTGTTGCTTACTAATTTAGGGGGTTTTTTGACATGCCTTTTCCCTGAAGGGAATAACTTAAGATTTTCCTGTTAAGGATTTGACCTGATCATATTTGCTCACCAAATTGGCCACCAAAGCTGTTAAACAGTAAATGCAACTGCTTGCACAAGTACATTTGTGCTGTTCAAATCTAACCATTTGTACTAATTGACAAATGGATAAAGTGTGTACAGTGGGTTATTAAGTATTATACACTTAATCAGATGCACAAAAAATGTCATGCAGTCTTTGACTTTTCTGTAATGGACAGGAAAGACATCTTTAAATCAACCATTTCTTTTTTGTATCGCTTGCAAGGATGTATTTTGCAGTGAAAAAGGCAACATTTCAAATTGCAGTTTCTTACTGAAGTAATAATAACATCTGTGATAAAGCTGGAGAGGAAGAGTCGTGTTCCCATTAGGGTTAACTTTATGACCTCAAGCAGCTTGCCATTTGTGATATTGACTAATAAATAATCTCTTCTAGGCTTTAGTTGCAATTTCCTAACCTTTCTGTCCGGGAATAGTCTCAGAAGGAAATACGAGTCCTCCTTCAATGGCTCTCGTGTGGACCATGAACTATAGAGTTTCAATGTTGGTGATTAAATGGTAATCATTATCTATATGCTGTTTTTTACTGTAGAAAGGTACTACTCTCCTAACTTTTCTGTTTAGCCTGTTACAGTGAGATCTTTCAGCATGAGGTATACTTACTCATCAATTTTCACACATGCTTTTTTCAGAAGCAGTGGAATGGTGGGCCTGATCTATACAGCATATGCACTATTGTGAATGCCTTGAGTAGAAATATTTGTTAGTAACAATGTTGAAATGGGACAAAATAGTGTTCTGAATTATCAAGGTCAAGTAATGAAATGCCACATGAATTTACCTAAACAAAGTAGCTGAATTTAGGAGTTAAAAACCAAAGATTTAAAAGTCAGATTTGCATTTTGTATAGTTTTGTAACTTACATTGTTGTACAGTTCTGAGGTTGTTATTGTTTGGAATTAAGAGTAATCTTAATTTTACAGTGTTGTCTGGTCATTTCTGAAGGATACATTCCTATCTCTCTTTTGGACAGCTGCAGTAGTGACATCATTGCTGCAGCATGTGTTTATAGAAATTTTCAGGCTTGAAACCTGTTTTGAGGGCTTTGTGTTGGTTAACTATGTCTGGTTTTCGGTTTCAAGGTATGCAGTGGGCTCTCTAGAGGTGATGCTGCTTGAAGCTACAAAACTGGCCGTGTCTGTATTCAATCCGTATAGTAGTTACTGGTGGTTTGGAACATTCCCAATGTAATGGGTTGAGTAAGCAAAGTAAAAGGAAAATATGAACTTGTGTCGAGTTGGTATGTATTGGAGTTGCTGGAGTTTTAGAGGGATGCAATGAAGGGCTTGCATAAAAGCCAAAATTGTCCTAGTAGGTGTTAGTCTGTGAATGCCACTCCAGTTGTGTCCATATAACCCTGCCCAACAATGCTTGTGTATGCTGACATTCAATTGTGTGACTTGTCACAGTCCTCAAGAAGCTGCTCTAGGCAGCAGAAGTAAACTGAAAATGTACAGAACGTACTCAGATTTTCTTTCAGGAGCTGGTTAGCATTTGTCAACAGAACTTGATGGCTGAAACCCAAAAAGAGAAAAGCAGCCTCTTCTAGGTAGATCCAGAGGATGAGTGGTAGAAGGGATATGAGTGTCTGGTGGGAAGAAAGGATAAGAAGGAAAGAGGACAAAGGGCAGGCTCACAGCACAGGTGATTCCAATCTGCTCTGCCCTGTCATGCATGAGGCAGGGGTTGGGACTCAGGCAGTTGTCTGTGCAGGTTGCTGTACAAAGAAAACAGAACTATAAACGGAGGGTAAAAATATTTTTTTTATCATGTTTGGTTTTGGCCTGTTATTTACCTTTGTGGTGTGCTGTTCACTAAATCAGTTATCTTATCAATTACAGTTAGGGAAATGAGCTAATTCAGAATAATGTATTTTATATCCACTTTCCCAGGCTTCAAAGTGGGGGTGTCATTGTTTGATAGCATGTAAAATTCGAAAGCTAGACTGTCTTGCTGTCAAACTGAAGTTTGAGTTGTATTATCACGACAAATATCATTCCATTTGGAATGTTAATAAATCTTAAGTCTCACATGTTCTTCTAGAATTCTGGCTGTTACTGGTAGAAGAGCAAATCTCTTCTACAACCTGATTGATTTACTGAAGCTGTGTATTTCAGTAAATAGCTAAACTTGGTTCATCAAGAAGTAATCAAAGTCAGGATCCTCAAGGCACTAACAGACTTTAATGGTTCTGGTAGCCTCACCTGGGACCCACATGTAACCCTGCCCATGTGCTCAGGAGCCTTGTCTAAGCTCAGCCCAGGGCCTTCAGTCTCTGCCTAGGTGTTATCATAAGGGTTGCTGAGACTGCCTCCTGGTAGGAGACAGTATTCTGGCTCAGCCCTATTCTGTAAGGAACTTGTCTCCCACATGGACCTCTGGCTATATACTGTAGCCTTATCTGCAACCCTATCTCTAGCCCTGTCTGAGCTCACTGGGTGAACACGGGCTCCATGTCATAATATTTGCGTGACAAGTTCTGCTGTATTTCTTTTGACAGATGTCACCCCTCTTGTTGGGATTATTTTAAAGCAGTGGAAGGGAATTGTTGGGAAGAATAATTTATTTTCGTTCTAGCAGGCTCATGGAATTTAATTGTTCCAGATCTAAACAAATTTAAAAAAAAAATTGAATTCCTGTGATATGCGGTCTGTGATTAAGTTAACAGAAGTCAAGGTCCTGGTATGTGCTGCAACTCCTTTTGCTGCAACATGGGCAGAGTAGCATTTCAAGTTGTTAAGCAGTTGTGTGTACTGATATATATGTATGTATTCTTGGATCTGTAACATGAGTTACTCCTGGATGAGGGATTTCTATTAATTTCTGAACAGCTACTGCAGTAGGAAAAAAAGGTCCTAGTAGAAGTGTAACATATGTATACTTTTCTTGTATGTGTATGTACTAAGGCTTTAGATAGCATAGAATGTTGGCGTAAGGACTGATGTTGGCATCTTATTTCACTCTGGCAGTAGCTTGAACAGGAGAAAAATATTAAACTGATATAAGTGAATGGTTTGCCAGGGTATCTATGTCAGATCTCAGCTAGTAGGTATGTAGTCTCAGCCACTTTTTGTTACTAGAATAAGTTTTTAAGTGCTGATGCTCTTTGTTGCTGGATTAAAATGACTTCTAAGAGTTCCAAAAAATCCATGACCCTTTATAGCAGCTGGCATGGAGCTAAATCTCCCAAAACTGTTCCATTGACTCTGTCTGTAGTGGTGTCTGTACTGGTTCATGACCAGCTTAGTTTCCTGGACTACAGCAAAAATAGCAAAACTGGAAGATCATAAGCCAGACTGGCCTTCGTTCTGCTATGAAGGGTGCCCAAACAGTGCATAATAATGGCTTAAGGTATTTTTTTCTGCATAGCTTTTCCTGTGCCTTGTAGACATACCAGTTCATGTTCATATGAATCTTTGCTCTAGAATAATTCAATGTGTTTTCTAAGGATACAATTATTCTGATCTTTACCCAATAAGACTAGCTGTCTTCAATTGACAGTTCACTATTTCCAGTATTGTTTGAGTCCAATACAGATCTGGTATTGATTGTAAAGGGTTGAAATCTTTTCAGCTAGGAGCTTTCAATTATTTGCATCCTTAATGGGGTGATTTTTTTCAAGCTATCTGAACTATAAGAACTGAAAGGTGAATCATAGACCATTTCTAAGACGAAGTTGGTAAAGATATGAGCATGTGCCTGAATGGAAAATTCTGCTGAAAGCTTATCTTCTGCTTTGTCTTCTATGAAATTTTGCCAGTAACTTAAACAATGAATGCTTTTCTTCCAGCAATGAGGTCATAATACTATCCTCCAGCAAAAATCACCTCTTCCAGGTTCTCAAAGCAGTACTCAATACATGCTGCTAAGTTGCTGGAAAGCTGGCACTGTAAAATGAAGGTGTAGTAACTGATCGGTTTACCACATCCTGGACAGAATCAAGATGTTCATGTCAGCTGTTTCTGTAGCTGGCTCACTTACAAGCATGTGTGATAGTGGACAAAGGATTAGAGTAGAAAAATGTGAAGGCAGCATCACTAGAACCTACCTTGCTTATGACTGTTTGGTATATTCATATGAGATACCAAATAAGTAGCTGTATTTTAAATAAAACTTATACTGCTTTCATACTGCTTAAGCAACTTGTGGTGTTGCATTACCAAATGTGCCCAGCATTCCGTGCTTCCACATTAACTTTCACAACTGGGTTTCTTTTCATTGAAGTGAAATTCAAGGAAAATGGCATAGTAACTAACAACTCAGATACTGTGCTGCTGTTATATATAACAAGCTTTATTTACCAGTTCCCAATTCTAAAGGTTAGAACACTGTAGTTATTGAAAGGAGGTGTTTAGCACTTTTAGCTAGTTTTTTGCTTTTTTTTTTTTTTTTGGAGTGTGTCCTTGCTTCCTGACAATTTGTTAGTGTGATCATCCCCCATGGGACTGGAACAATTCTTGTGTAGCAGGTAAAAGCCAGTCTGGAGAAAGTCTCATGCGTATCTGAACTTCTGTTTTAAGGTGAGGCCTGTTAGATTGTGATATGTATGTTTTTGAAGCTTTATCTTGCTTAATCAAAATCGGGCAAGATCACAATCTTTTTTTCAATGCCAGAGATGCAGTGACTGGCAGATACCTCCTGATTCTCTGGAGGCCTGGGTGTTTGGGGGTTTTCTGTTGTTTTGTTTTCTTTCATAGACTCTTTAATCATAGCAAGTGTGACTGGGGTCTTAAATACATAATGCAGAAGTGTTCCAATGCTTATGAATTGTTAAGATCTTATCCTTCTTATGAAACTGTATTTAGGCCTGCCAACTCCTGAATTTTCCTTCTTTCAAGTTTTCTTTACTGTTAGTGGGGGGTCCAAAGTCATTTACCTGTGTGTGTGTGTCTGTGGGAATGATTCTTTTGTTAGAGTTGGTAGGTACTAGTTATGTTTCATGAGACTGAAGCCTTTACCATAGGCAAAATTAATGCCATACTTAGGGGCAGGACAGTGACATTAAGCAGAGATTGTAGGGAGCAGTAGAGAGCCTGGAGATTGGGTGAGGTAAAAATGAGGATAAAAATAAAAAGATCATATAAAAGGATATAGTGAATTGCATTAGCATTGTAACAGTTCACTCTAGAGCTGCACTAAGAATTTATTGTTATATCTTCAATTTCTCTTTGGAATTGGACAAGCTCCATAGTTAGTGTCAAAAGGGCTGCCTGTGTTGCTTTAAAAAATAACAACAAAAAATCACCATCTTCTCATCATGCTTGTTCTCAGCAAGCTTTCTGGTTTGTATTCTGTATTTCAGTAGTGGATTTGTGCATGGAGAAAGTATTTACCAATAGGCCAACTGAGTGAGGAAATAAATCTGTGTGTTATAGTTGTCTCTAAGACCAGAATGTTTTGCTGGTGTCACCAGAGCTTTACAGACAGATTGTTCAGCAAGATTTTAAAAATATCATTTTCCCAAGCTGCCCTGTCTCTGGCTATGCAGTAGACACCTGCAGGTGTTTAGCAAATATTAAACCCTGTGAAGAAATTACAACCTCTTTTCATCTGTTTAATATCTGTACAGTCAACTGAAAATCTTGCTAGTATCTAACCTAGCAGCCTTGAAATGCTTAGGACTCTCAGGTACTATATATAGCTGTCACAAGAAGTGCAGCTTGGTATCATGCTGGCTGGATAAATTATGTAAAAAGGTTAGTATAAACTGAAATTTTTAAGGCTTACTGTTAAGATGTTCAGCTACAATCTTTTCGTGTTGTTGAAAGCCAATAATTTGAACACTTTAAGAATAGATTGTAAGATACAGCAAATTATTTGTAAATGGGAGAAAGAAAATGAGGACACCTTTTTACTTCCAGAAGATGTTATCAAATAGGAGTTGTTGATATAATGCATTGCACCATTATGAATACAATGTTGTTAAATTTCTTGAAAATAAAAGGAATAGTTTTGTCCTTGTTCTAGGACTAATGAGAAAATCACCAATGTTTGTAGAACTTCAAGTACGTTAAACTTATTCTCCTTGAAATATGTGATGGCACTGTGGAAGTTGCCTATTTCTTGTACCTTGATGTGTTTCATGTTCCCTCTGTACTCTGCCAGTTACCCATAGTTTTTGATAAAACGAGTGGTCAGGAGAATGTGTTTGCTTGAAAAGAGATGGAAATGCTAAAAATGGTTGGTTTGATTAATGTTTTGCTTGCATTCATAATCTCTTTAGCTTCGCACCATACTATATTTCTAGATGGTCATATTTCTAAAGGAAATTACTTTACTCAGATGTTTTGTTTGACAGAGGCCAATTCATCATCTTCATCCCTTCTCTTATAAATAAAAGGGAGAGCTCATTCGTGGGTGGTAGGGAGCATTGCTTAGCCTCTTGCCTTATATCTTGCTGATTTCTATAACCTGAGCTTTCCTTTTTGTCCTGGCATACTGGTGTAAACACTGTTCAAATGTCATTCTAGTCTGCTAAGTCACCAGGAAATATTTGGAAATGCTCATGTTTTTCCTTTGTAGGTTCTGGAGGTAGAGCTACTTTATTAAATAACAAGGAAGCTGATAGATGAAGCAATCAATACATGAAGATGTTCAGTTCAACTTGGTAGATGAAAGTGTTGGCTTATTTGACACTGCATTACTAAAGAAATACAGACCCCACATAGCCTAGTTGAAGTAAAGCCCGTCATCTTCACTGTGCAGAACGTGTTGACAACAAACAATTTTAAACCAAAGCATGGACTATCTCAGGTTAGGATCTGCAAGAAAATGTTGTTGACAGTTGCTCTTTATCAAAGATGGCTTTTCAATTGTCCAATTTAATTGGTATTTGGCAATTACTTAATATACTACACTAGATGTCAATTTTGGAAGTCAAGTGCTAAGCTCATTGTTTATTCTAGTTAACATCTGCAAACTCGTATCTAGAAAATAATTATACAAGCTAATAAACACATTTAACTGGGTTCTGTGAAGGGTTTTGACTTGGATCAATGTTATCTAATACACCAAAGTGCATTTGCTCTGTCATATGCTTTACTTCCCAGTTCATGGGCAAACTTAAGACAGTTAATAGCTAATTGCTTTAGTTCGGCTCTCTAAGTTTTAGCTGTTTGCCTTTCCCCCCTCTCCCTGTTTCTGTCGCCTGCCAAAAAGAGAACGTGTGCTGTTTTAAACTTGTTGATTGTTTCCAGGAGAGAGGAGGATTGATCCGAAATTATTTGTAAACATGATTTAATCAAGGGTTGAACTTGTCTAAGGGCAAAACTTAGGGCGTAGTGTTTCAACTGCACTGCTAAGAGGGCTTTAATTCAGAGAAATGTTTTCGTTTAATCTTACTTGCCTCAACATGTGTCCCATTTGTCCTCCTGTCAGTGTTTTTTAAACCTGATATACACTTACATGCAATATACTGAGTTGTTAATATGTTCAAGTCCTGATGAAAGGAGATTGTGCATAAAACAATCTGTTTTGGCAAGAATGTGTGCCAAAAGTGGGTCATCCCTTGATGTGTCAATGCAGAAGTAAACACAGGAGGGACGAAAAATGCTGGAGAAACAAATACAAATAGAGGTCGACATGGGAATGCTAAGTTTACAAATAGTATCTATTAAGCAAACATTAAGACTGGAAACTTAAACAAAATGAAGTTCCCTAGATACATGAAAGCCCTCATGGATAAGCCTTAAAATAAAACAGAAGATATGAAACTGAAGTGATGAGGTGATTGTTTCTCTTACCAATTCATGTTCTTGAAAGGTCTTCATACACATGGGAATCCTTCACATGGCAATAGCAGCTTCAGGGATCCCATGTGGCCTGTGATTGTAGTCTTCCTGTCTTGACCAGCCACGAAGAAGCCTTTTGCTTTGTGGAATACTTGGAGGACATATGTTTGGCTTCTTAATGCACATCATATGATGACGCTTGCAGATTGAGCTTTGTGACCTGCTATGTACATGGCTTCTGGAGGTTTTTGTGTGTCTAGTAGCACTGCCTGGTCATATAAAGAGAAATAGCTTCCAGAAAAGATCATGTTTTGGGTGATGTCAGGGTTCTGTTCACCAGAACAATTAATGTCTGAAAAATCTTGGAAAGGGAGGTTGGTGGTAAGATGATCACTTATCCATCTGCAGTGAGCCAGACTGAGCCATAGTCTGAATGGGTTTGTCTACTTGATGTATAACAACTTTTCAAGCACATGATGAATTCTTTGCAGAACTATAGAGCCTTGTTCTACAATAGGCTATAGCAGAAAACACTGCTTCTTACTATCACTCATCTTGGACTATAATGCACTAAGTACAAGGTATCAGGGCAACTGAGCAGGTGAACTCCTAATAGAAGTCTGTGCTTTGAGTCACAAATAAATCTGAATGCCAATTCTAGTCCCTGAAGGTCCTTCATAATTCATTATCAATTAGTAAAGCTACATGGAAAAACATGAACTTATAGTTCAAGAACTGCAGATGTATAGATAATACCACTAACTGAAGGAATGTAGTGTATAGGTTTGTTTCCTTGTGTACTGGATGAACTCTTAAGAACTAGAAAGAAGATTCTGTTAGTGAACCAATAAATTAAAGTTCTCATATGGTAGATACAGCTGTTCTTACAGTAACTTCAGCTTTAGCAAGTATTGGTGAACTTGGTGGGGGGAAAAAAAAACAAGTCTTAAAAGGTACATGATAGCATTGTGTTGGATGATCCCAATATTCCAGTAAGTGATTTGTACTGAAAGCTGGTCAAATATTGTTGTATTTAATAAATAAAATCCATCTTCATCTTTCAATTAACTATTCTGGCTGGGACTACTTTGACTTTGATCTGTAGCTTTCCTGGAATTGCAGTGATTAAAAGACTGAGAATCAGATCTCTTAGGGAGAATTGCTGACCATTGTGGTTTGGCTTAAAATGTAAATGAGAAACTAGTTCAGTCTGAAGATGGAGAATGAGGGCAAATAAAAAGAAACTATTATGAAAAACACCATGGTGTCAGATGAGAATCACTTTAAATGGGGCACTGAAATTAATCTTGCACTTAATGAAGCAGTTGGAGCTAAGTGATGATCCTGGTTTTTGACAGGTGGGTTTTTATGGAGCAGTGGGCTGTGTCTTAGCCAATCTAGACTATCAGAAGCCTACTACCCTGCAGTGGTGACAGTGCTCTGGGATGTGGGGAGTATCCGAATGCTTTGCTGCTTTCTCTACAGCTCTCCTGTGGGGAGCGAAGTCGTACTGTCTGTGTTACTGCCAATAAAACAATTCAAAGAATATTGCAGAGCAAATCAAAGGAAAAATAAGCCATTTCACCATGGAGATCTCTTTTCTCTGCAGAAAGTTGTAGTGCTGTTGCTTAATACTGGAGATGTAGCAAGCCTTAGTTTGCCAAATGAGTATTTATGATGTTGTGTCCTATAGAAGGTATATTTGAGGTGACAGTAACTTTTCTGATTTTGAACACTGAAAAAATGAATCTTAGAAAAGAAAATGCTAATAACAAATGTTATGATTAAATTAGATGCCTGTCTTCTGTCTGTACTGTGCTTGTGTAATGATGTAACATGGTTGACTTGCACTTAGCTCACTAAATTTAGAGGAAAACCTTATGCAAAGAGTTCAATTCTATTTTTTTCAAGTGTTGTGAACACCTCTTTAGTGTGTATTCTAGCAAGTGTGGCTGCAATATGTTATTTTCTTTAGATAGGTAGTTATGGTAAGTAGTGTGTGACAGCTACGTGACCATGATCCATGACAGCTTGGCTCTTTCCTCCTGTAGATCAGTTTTTAAGAACTGGTTGCAGATACCTAGTAGTTTTCCTTCACCTCAGTGGTTAGATGAATTAGTACAATTGATGCTGTTTCTTCCCTGAGGCCACAATGTTCTGATGGGGAAGGGGAGTGGAAAAGAGCTTTTACCTGTTGTCTTGCATATCTGTTACTAAGCATTTAAGCCACCACTCATTTATGCTCTTGGGAGGAATGTCTAAGATGTTCTCACCTGTATTGCCTCTAGGGTTAATTACAGCTTTAGGAAATGAAACTGGCTGTTTGGTTAATTTAGATGCATGACTCCTTAGGTTACTTCTCTTTTAAAGCAACTGGTGGCTGAGGTGCTCTCTCACCTGGGAAATACTGGTGAGAGTGTTGTCTTGTTTTCCACAGTGTCTGTGTAATGTGCCAGGAATTACAAAACCAAGAACTTAATCTATTTAAAACGTCCTGTGCACGCACCCAAAAAAGAAAGTCTTAATAGAGCTGTTTTTTATCTGGCACAAGAGGGAAACCATGGTTCTCCAGGGTTTTATACATGTTCATATATAACACCAAAAGCTGTTAGCATGCCTTGTTCCCTGAAGAAAACTGAGTTCAAATGCTTCAATTAGGAGACTGTGTGGAGCCCTCAAGGAATTTGAGGGAGGGAGACTTGCCTCCTGGGAAGTACTGTATCAACAGGAAGAACTGCTGCAGTAAAGGGCCCCAGGGATGGATCAAGCAACCTGTAAATGTACCTTAAGCAAAGCTTTTCAGTGTGACCTTCCATCCTCACCCTCCCACCGCTTCAAACTGCCAAAAATAAAAGAGCTTTCTGGTTCAAGGTCTTATTAGAAGTGGTTTGGAATGATAAACAAAGATTGCCCTTTTTGATTTCTGCTGTGTTGAGGGAAATACAATAGTGTGCTGTAATTATAAACAAAAAAGATGGCATCAAAGATGCCAGAATCCATTATGTTCCTAGTTGGAACAATGTGTAGGCCCTTCAGTTTTTGGCTCACTGGGTTGAAAGTGAGATGACTCACAAAATCTTAGCCTTAGGAGTATTGTTCATTCTGATAATCAGTAGTTTAATTAACTCAAATATCTGAAAACTAATGAAAAGCAAACAGAAATGTATTTGATTTACCACTCCTGTAACTGACTCTAATTGAGTAGGAGAAAGCTTAGTCTGTTCCATTGCAAGATGAAACAGGTTGGCTTGTGCTTTCAGAGAAAGTGGGCATTTACAGTAATGATGAGAATAAATTTGCATGATAACAGTACAAAAAATTATCCAGTAATGACAGCAAGAGAAAGAAATAATACACCTGTTAGAGCAACTGCTTTTGGTTTTTTATCTGTATGTATCCCATGGCTACAGCAGTTAAAGTAACCATTGACCTAAAACCAGTCAACAACTGACTGGCAGGTTAACCAGCTATGAATGGATGTTCTCATAACTGGAGTCTTCAACATTCTGGGTGTTGGCTTACTCAGTTCCCAAGATTTTTTCAGTTTACATCAGGAACTAGTAGTGGTAGAGGTGGAGGGTTTGGATATGGAAGAGGTTTGAATTGCTGTAGTTGCCAAACCAAATTCAAGTTAAGTAGAGGTCTTCCTTAGCTTTCAAAATAAAACAGAAAGTGTTGTGTTGAAAGTTCTTGATGCTTCACTATTCTTTTACACCTACAAAGGTAGCTTTCAACTATGGGAAGGGAGAGTAATGAACTCTGTACCTTAGATTTAATGGGTTGATCTTAAAATACTTAAGAATCATCATTTGGAAGACTAAAGTGGATGCTGTTCCATAAGTATGAAGCATAATAAAATCTAGAGAGATGTCACTGATAGTAGTTGGATAATTGAGATCATCACACTGGCTTCAGTAGTTGCTTCTTAGCTGGGAATTGGCTGTTGACTGATCTCACCATGAGGTGGTTGTCTGGTTTGTGTTTTTCTTAAATCCACACCTTCTTAACTTCTAATAAGCTTTTAAGTATATTTAACACACAGCAAGTCTATGCACATATGAAGATGTTAAAATGTACTTTGTGAGAAGTCTGCTCTGACACTACTGTNGGAATAGAACAGTGAAAGCCATTTATCTGCATAAAAAATTATTATATATACCAGCGTCCTTTGCTCTTTCTGTTAGTTTGCACCAATATAAAAATACAAGATAGACACACTATGCTTTAAATAAAGGAAACTATCTTTGTGTCTTCTGCTCTGCAGTTGAGGGATTTGCATATTACAGTAGGTAATATATTGCATCTCTTCAGTGAATTCTACTGTAGTTCTACTAGGTCATCTTTAGCTATTAATGTCAGATAGGAAGCTTTCCAGCTCTGGTGCTGAGTCAGAACTGTGCAAATACTGTAGATTTGTAAAGATTTAGTTTCAGTTGTTTCTTATGAGGTCTCAGTTCCTGCCAGCTGTACAACAGTCATCATGTAAATAGTTTTGCGAATACCAAGATGTTACCTCTTGTATGGATTTGTCAACTACAGCATTGCCAGATGACTGATGTTGAGAATCGTTTTGCAGAAGTGTTAGAAACAGTCACTGGCTTTGGTGTCTCATGTTTTAGTAAGTTCTTCTCTTCAGTATAAGTGGTTGCTATTTACTTTTATTGTTTGTTTGTTTGTATAGACAATAAGCTTGGTCTTGGACCCTGTTGTAAAGTTGGTATCCTAGATATTGACTGAGCAGTTTTCTCCTCTTGTTTCCTGTGTCCCTAGTTACACTAATATCAGATTTTATTTGAATTTATTGAACCTTTATGCCAGCAGTGATAGGGACTTCTTTTTCCTCTGAAAATGAGTTAGGAAATAGATGCTTAAATCAGGAATATGAGCTCTTGAAAAACAGTTAACTACAAGGTAGCGCAAAAAATCTTCTTGTGTTTACTAGAGTGAGTACATGACTATTTTGCAGTGTTGTTACTAGTGCTTATAGCATTCCATGCTAAGAAACTGAGGCTTTTCAGATAAATCAGTGATTATTTTCTTTGGCTTTGGTACACTACGTTTGGAAGTTGTCTGTAGCTTTCAGAGGGCTGGAATGGAAAGAAGTTGCATTCTTTGAGCTCACAACCCTTTTCGGGGAAGGGGGATGCATTGTTTCTTCTGAAAGGTCAGAAAGGATAAAAACATAAGCAAACACTTGGAAAATGTATACATCCCTAATTAGTTGGAATTAGGGTGTGCTTTAATACAAGACTATCCTTACATCCCCTTAATTAGCCCAAGTTACTTATTCAAAGTATGTGGAGTGCTTGCTTGGTTTTCAGTTTACAAGAACAGGAGTAAAATGCTAAAATTCTCCTTGGAGTACTTAGAGGTTGATGTTCAGGAATGTCCCAGGAGAGGAGTGGTTTTGTGTCAAAGTAAAACTCCTCAACAACAGTAAAGATGAAGCTTTGAACTACCGAAGTTTGAGTATAGGCTGAGTAAGCTTGGCAGGGCTAAGCTAAATGGACAGAAAAATATGTAGGAGCTACCAACTGTATGGAACTTACTGATTTGAATGTCCTCTGATATTGCCTCCCTCCTTACCTTAGTAAAGGAGTCAAAAAAGAATTCATATCAAGTCTGGGGGACAGTATGCTTCATAACATTAGAGAATCATTGCACTTATTGCAGTTAATTCATAGACAGTTCACTGAAAGTAGCTGAACATTGAGAAGTTGAGCTATGAAGCCTTATTCCCAGAAGTGTGAAAATATTTCAGTGATTCCGGGAATACTTCTGCTGGAATAAATCTGCACAAACTCCAAAAATAGCCATGTGAATCCATTTGGCCTCAGCGCTCTGGGTGCTGAGCTCGAAGTCAGCAGTCTTTATGCTGTTTAGCTGAATATTGCATTTAGTGCAGAGAAACTTGATTTGACTCATTTGTTTCCAGAAAATGAAAGTAATATTTACATGACTTGCTACATGTATTCAATAGCTCCTACCTGTCTTCCTCATGTCCCAAAATGTGCTATTGACTTCAGTGGGTACCTTTACATTGCAATGCTAAGATGCATTCCTTTTAACTGCTTAAAAGTGAACTAATGTAGGGAGTTATAATGCAATTAATTTCTTATGTGAACTGTAAATTATATTCACATGACTGAAACATCTTTATGGGAGGGACAGAAATAGACAGTTGAGCTCTTGAATAACCTGCCTTCTTGTCATGTGTGCTGACAGATGTTCCTTCCCCTCTCTTCCTCCCAACCTGGGCGCCATCTCTAATGTGCCCTTGTACTCTTAAGCTTCTACACAGTGTTTAGCACTGGACCTTTCTGTTTAGCTGTTGCAGTATATGTCTTCACACCTACAAGAAATAGACGTTTTTTATGTCTGAAAAGTGGTGTTGCTCTAGAAGTGTTTTAGGTTTAGTTGATGTGAATTGGAGCTTTAAAATGTTATCACAGGGAAATCTTCTCTGTAGCTAGCAGTACAATTTATGAACTGCTAGGCTTCGTTTTTCATGTTGAAAGGAGTGAGAAAACGTAAATCTTGACAGCTGCTAAGTTCAAGGAATTGGGTAAAATATAAAGGATTATTTTAGTATATGTTCTTTGGGTAAATCATCCTCATATATCCCCCAAATATTTTTCTGGAATCGATTTTCTAAGTCACTGACCAAAACCCAATGCACACTTGTCGATTTTCAAGGAAGTGTTTAGGAACTGTTTGCCACATGTGCTGTGATGATGGTTGCAGTGTTGGCAACTCCTGTTTAGTGGAAGTGTCTGATGAAGTTAACCCCCCTAGGAGTCTGCTGCTGGTGGCTCTGGGCAATACCCTTGGATTTCAGTGCTGAGCTCTGGCTGTGCTCCTCTGCAGAAAAGTCATTTGTGATCCTCTCTTCCTTCATCACCTTCAACAAACTAGCCAGTGTTCCAGACTTCTGGCAGTGCTTCATCTTTGTGTCTATTTGTTTCCTTGCAGTCTGTCACTTTAATGCATAGCAGTTAATAAAATAACAAAAATGTCAGGAAGAAAAATACTGTGTGAGAGAGGTAGGTAGGCTTCCTAGCAAAAGTTGAAAAACTAACTTGAGCATTTTCTAAACCAAACATAGGTAACTGCCAGCAGTGACTTGAACAAATACTAGGGAACTGGGACGTGTTATTGAAAGCTGAACTTTCTCTTTGCTTGTTTCTTAGAAAGCGTATTTGAAGCACGGCCCCATTAGATGCAACCAGATAGGTTCTTTCTCACCTGCCCAGAGCACTGATGAGATGTGGGTGGTGTTGAAACATCAAGGTACTCAGATTTATGGAAGTTGGGAAGATCCTACTTCTTAGTGAACACTGCACAGCCATGGTTTCTTACAAGCGATGGAAGAACTGTGTCTTTGCAGATTTCAGTGCTCAGTGATATATGTCCACTTCACAATTTCTTACCGTGTGTAAATTAGTTTGTCACATCTTGAAGCATAAGAACAAAATCAAGAAATGTTTTAAGCCATTTAAATGAAGTACGTAATAAAAACTCCAGGTAATTTTTGACCACTGAAATTCACAAGTTTTGTAGCTCTTTAAGCAGATACAGAAGATGATGGGGAAATGGAAGTCTTCGTTATTTCAGGTTTTTGTAGATTATTCTTATCCTGCCTCACTTGGCAAGTCCATCAGAAAAGCAAAATCAACCACTTGCTCCTTCATAGTTTCAGAGATATCACAGGGTTTTATCGCAAAGACAAATCAGGTGGAGTTAAACCTTTTTGTTTAAGATCACAGAAGACCAATTTCCAGATAATTCTGGTTGTTGAAAGCATCTGCAAAACATCACTGCAAGGTGGGCAATGGAAAAGTTGTTTTCTGCGGAGTTATGCCACGTTGCTGCCGCGCCTCTACTTGGAACAGTGTCAAATCTTGCATACTGAGGAAAGCAGTGCGAGTGAAGTGTAGGTGCTGGCTGCTGCCCCCTGCCCCTTTGGAGCTACTGAGGCTGACATTACTTCAGGCCATCTAGTGGTGAAATCCTAGTAGTGGCACGTATGTCTGCATATATGTAGTAGTGTGTCTGCAGCCCTGAGGCTGAGAAATTGTGGATAGGTTTTCATAGGTGTACTTAGTATTCAGTTACGTGCTAGTTTGCATTAACTTTCCCATAAAATATTGATTTGGCAACAATTGTTCAAATTCTGTATTTTCGCCCCCGGATTTAGTATAAGGCTAGAAATAAGAGGAATTACTCAGAGCCTAGAGAGCAAACAGAATTAAAACCAGACTGTGCAATAGAATTAAGTAACTTCTACATGTCCTCTATATAGATGCAGATAATGTCAATCATGACAGCTAGTTTATGGTTGATGTGTTCCTCTGCTACTTCTGGAACACTGGGATTTTTCCTTGCTTCATTCCATGTGTTCAGCAAAGGTCTCATCTGCAGCCAGGCATGCATTTTATCAAAGTATTCTCTCCCTTCCTTTGTGTACATTAGCATTATCTATATGTATGTTCTTCTGGGTCAGCTGAATGATGGCTTACTCTGTACTGTGACTTTGTGCAGATGAAGCAAAATGGGATAAACAGATTCCATAGCCAGAAAATTATTTTATCTATGAAGCAGAAACCACCAGTGTTGTGCTTTTGGCATCTATGATTTAAGCTCCCTTTCATAATCTTTATGCTAGTGATGTGAAGTTATGGAACTTCACATAACTGTGTTATGTAAGAGAAGCAGTGGCAAAGCTGGGAAGCTGTTTATTCTGGGAGGTGGTAACAGAGAGCATTGTCACCAAGTTATTTATCAGAATTTGTGTGACTGATTGTTTTGCTTGCAAAAAGGAAATATCTCAAGATGCCTCTATGATGCTCTTCTCTAACTTTTTGTTTCCTGGGGGTTTGGCACATGGATATAAGGCTTGAATACTTTGCAACTCAGGACTCAAGTTTAAAAGTACAGGCTTGACTGAATGAATTAATTCCTTCATGCTCCACTCAAACTCAGAAAAAAATATGCCTCCCCTGCCACTTTCTGAGTCAGAACCAGAAACTACAGTACCCCATGATTCTGAGAAACTACTTACAGCTACTGCTTGCTTGCACGGCTGATGTGTCTGCCTGCAGAAGCACATTGACATCTGAGCAGCTAAAAAAATTCCAGGGCAGAAGGAGTTTCCAACAAGCCTCTGATAAAACCAAAAATCAAATAAAAATGATTGATAGAGCTTGAGGTGAGTTTAAAAAAAAAAAGTGTAGTATGGTATATTGTTTAGCCACAGGTATGTTGGTGGTTATCCTGTGCCATCTACCCTGTTGCATTGCTGTCAGTGTACAGGCTAATTAGTCCAGTGCTATGTTTAGAAGATACAGCTATGGAGGTCAGCCTTTTTTTTATTTATTTTTTCTAAAGGAAGATGTGCTTTGAGGTCCCATGGAGAAATGTGGGTTTTACTCTGGGTATTCTTGTATTTGGAAATGAGTGGTTTCAATTGTAATTTGAGTCTTCAAACTTTTCTATATGTTAATAGTATTATTAGCATTAAGGCTTTGAGGGTAAACAAGTAATGAATGCTGTAGAGGGTCACTATTGCTTTCAGTAGAGTTCATCTTGAAAAGCCTGTGTACAGAAGGCAGCCCAGTGTGTTGTGAAATCACACGAAGCACAGTGACCACGCAGGGCTTAACCTAGTGAAATTCTTGGAGCAGGGAAGAATGATGGTTTTTGTCTAACTCCTAAGAAATTCTCATTGTATAAAAGAGTCAAGAATTGAACTGAGGGGAAGAGGAGTTGAAATAAGTAAGAGACAGGATGCTTTTGTAGATGTCCTGGAGCTAGAGTCAAAACCAGAGTAAAGGTGAAATGTATTGAAGTTGATGGTGCTGTTTTCCGATGTGTAGCTCTGTATTGCCCTGCTATTGGCTTCGAATAAGCCACTGGTACGGTGCCAGTGAGTGTGGTGTATGTACCCTAGCTGCTTCCTGAGAAGTGGGGAGTAAAGAGTGGTCAGACACAAAGTCACACTATTAGCTGTAGGTAATTCTCAATATTGAGCTGAGAGGCTGATTTTTTCTAAAGGGAAATAATATTTTATTTCCACACAATCATAACAAAACTACATGCTTTCTTTAAGATTGCTGAAGAAATCATAGCAATTTTTTAAACTGGAATAAAAGTTGCATTAGTGACAGCAATGGCTTCTGTTGTTACTTAGGTGAGATAATTAAAAGAACAACTAAACTCACTGTGTTTATGATCCCTCATTACTTTTATTACACTTATCATCACCTCATTACTGAGAGGACAGTGCCAGTGTCCTGACAGGCATGCAAGTCCTTTAAACTGCATACAAAGAGCGGTAATGTGGTGTGAGCCTGTGCTGCTCCACCAGCAAGAGTTGGAGCTTGACAATTACAGGAGGCAAACATCTCAAGCTTTATTATGGGTGTAATCTAGTTGATGCTTGAACCTGCTGGTGACTTAAATGGATGCTTTGCACTGGTAAGAACATCTGAGCCTGGCATAAGATATATGTAGCCACTGATGGCATGTTTAGTAAAGCCTAGCATCCACAATATCTATTTAAATACCTCTCTTGAAGATGCTTAATCCTTCTGTTTAAATCTTTGCTAGAGAATAGAAGTATTTACAGGAGAGACATGTAATGCTATGACAATTACTGGAAAGAAGGTGTGCTTTTTCCTTACCACCCAGCACAGTTGAGCGAAGGTATATAGGTATATATATATAGCAGAGGTATATAGGTGTCCAGAGGGAGTTAGGTTTGTAATTGGCTTGATGAATATGGGATTTCCTATGCAGAGAGCTAAGTATAAGAAGATGAATACTAAAAATACTGTTCCACTCAGGCACACAGAAGGGTTGCTTGAGATAGTAAAAAAGAAATTACCTAGAACTTTCTGAGTTTGAGCGATCACAGATAATTCAACTAGGGTGTCTCCTCCATGTGGTGTTGTACAAGACTTCATCTTGCTTAAATATCTCTATATCTGGGAAACTCCATAGATAAATGGTAATGGCTCAACAGAAATAGCACCTGGTCTATCAAAGTAAGTTGTTCCTTGCAAACAAAGAAAACCCCAAAAACACAACAACAAAACCCCTAGATATTTTAGGAAATATTTTGGCTGTATAGATTTCTCTGGGAGTAGTAGTGGGAAGCAAGCTGTATCTTCTGAAACTCTGGTGGGTTTTAGATTTTTAGTATTTTAATTGTGGACTGGGGAGAGACGAGAAGTTGTAATTAGAAAGTTAAACCTCAAAACCTGCATTCTGCTGTTATAGAATCTGCTGCTTTCCTACTGAATGGACTAATAACATCTCCTTCAGTTTCCATTTCTCAGTTCTGATGCAGCATAGTCAGGCACAGTACACATGCTTCTAAACTTCAAGATATTTGATGCTATTTTCAAAACTGAAAATTGACTACGTATTCAAACAGTTCTGCTTTATGGATCTGTAGAATTGGATCTCAGCCTCTAAATCGGAGGTTGCTGAATAGTTAATAAAATGAAGGGATTATCTGAGAAATTAACTAAGTGAGGTTTTTAGATATATCTACCTTTCATGGTCTTCAGCTGGCAGAGAAACTTGTGTTTGGGTCTTTCACAATATCTGCTTTTAAGCACAGGTACTTAATTATAATTCAGAAGCTAGGAAGTGTGAGTTATGTGGGTAACGGACTTCTATAGGGTGAGAGAGAACACAGAAATTAGTCTGAGAATGGATGTGAATATATTGCTCAGCTTGCTCTCTGAGCAGACACATGTAACCTCTGGTGTGTTGAATGGAAGCTATGCTGCTGTGGTTAGTACAGAGCTGAATTCAAATCAATTCAGCTGAGAGTTTCAACACACTTGCTGGGCTCAGTGTTATATTAACTGTGGTTATGCAGCTTTTGGTTGGCTCCAAATATAAGCCAAACTCAGCATAAGACTAGATTGACACTGAAATATTTTTTATCCGTTGGGAGTGAAATTTGTAAGTAAATTGGAGGATCTGGGACTAGTTAAACAGTTGAGCAAAGGTAAATAGGTGTCCAGAGGGAGTTAGGTTTGTAATTGGCTTGATGAATATGGGATTTCCTATACAGAGCTAAATGCTTAGCAGCTTTCAAGAAAACTGTACAGGCTCAGTGTCTGACAGTTGGGCTGTGATGTGTTGTAATTCTCATGTATGAGAGCTGACATGCCGGCGATGTAGGAGACTATTTTAGTAAAAGAACTGTATATGAATGAGATCCAACTCTGGTGTTCTGTGGGATGTAAGCGTCAGTGACTTAATAGATGGATCATAGTAGCAGATAGTGAGCAGTGATAATTCAGCTTTTAAATTTCTTGTAAATATGTGAGCAAAACTTTGAAAAGCAAATTTAGTACTCGACTGAATATTGATATTAATAGCATTATTTTTAGATCGTTAGATTTATTCAAGTAGAAAGTGACAAATTAATTTGGTTATATCACCCTAGCAGAAAAAACATCATTAACTAATCTTTGTCTACATCTTTTAAATTATCCTTATGTCAAATAGTTCAGTGCTGCTATGCTTGCACAAATTCAGTCTTATTATTGGTTTAAGATAAATAGGATAGGAAAGGTGCCTTTCTGAGTCTTAGTTGTAATGATGGGGAGACTCTGAACTATGGCCAACTTAAATGGCACCAATTGAGGTGAGATAGCATGAAACAGCTAAGGCAGTATTTGATCAGATTTCATTTAACATAGACCTATGCAGATGAAAAGCAATCAAGTACTAGGTTTACTTAGGGTGAGAAAGTTAGAATTGAAATTCCCATTGACTGGAAGTTGCAAATGAAGCTTACCTTTGGGAAAGAAAAAACAAAGGAAAAAAAAAAACAACCTTTAAACCATGTTATAGACAGGAGTTGGCCAAATACTAATGCCTGTTGTAGCTTCAGAGGTGGTGCTATCTGTCTTGAAGGTGACTTCAGATCCAATTTTTAAGCATCTTGTGCAGAGATTAAGTACCTTGGTAAAGCAGGTACTGATCTCAAATTGGGTGTACAGGAGAAGATTTAAATATTGCTTTATTTCATATGTACCAATGCTGCCATATGAATTGGAAGCTCAGGATTTTCACCTGGACTGTAAGTTAAGGTGTTTTCCTGAAATCACTCTCAGTTTTAGCTGGTATATATGCTTTGTTACAGTGACAGAGAAGAAACAACTGCTTAGTTTCCTAGTACTACTTGGTGTGTGAGTAATGTCAGCTAACCACTAAAAAGCTGAAACAATTTTGTAGAGACAGGCTTTTTGTAAGGTCTTGTCTAATATGTACCAGTTTTAGTTTTCTTTTTCACATGATTATGGAAAATTACCTTCTTTCTAAGGTTGGTATTGGCAGTTTCATTTTGCTATGTCAGAATAACTATAGTATGTGTAAGTCTCCTTACTTGCATGATAAGAAGTGCATCATTCCAGCAAAGATGTAAATAGGCTATTTGAAATCAGGAAGATTATTGCTGTTTGAAAAATTAGTTATTAGCCAAGTAGAATGGATCATGAATTGTAGTAGATGAAGTTTCAAAAGATGAACAAAATTCTTTCTCTACCCTGGGATTTGGTAGATGTGAGTAAGTATCTATCAATTTCACTGTGAAGCCTAACAAAGTGCCAAATAAATATTTTTATCTAATTAAAATAGCTCAAAATACTTATGTTCTTTACCCAAAGGTTTTACTCATTCTCTTATTTTGCTCATGGAACAAAGGAAATGTTGCCTTTCAGCAATGACAAAGCTTTGCAGCAAGTAGTCTCTGACATTCTGAGCCTTGAAACTTCAAAGAAATGGTGAGCCAGACTTGCATTTCAAACTTCTGTCTCAAAGATTTTTATTGCAGTCATAACTGATGACGATGGGACACTGAGAAACTGGGGGATGAACATTACAATGTGAAAGTAAAGAACTTGTAATGTATAACCAAACTTAGCCATTTCTGATAGTGAACCCAGTCTTTCCTTAAGGGACAACAGATGCTTTTTCATCTGCCATAATGCCAATGTTTAGCAGTACCCAAGGAGGAACAAACTACGTGTGTAAGGTTTTATCTGCTGTAGATGAAAAGTTGCTTTGAAACTGTGCCATGAAAATACAAAATTAGTTTATATTACACAGATTCCATAGGTAAAAACTATATGGGGCAGCTGTAGTTTTGGACTTTATTTTATTCCACTTTAATTCTACCTTTTCAGTTGGGCAAGAATGTATACAGTACCACTTGGGAGGTCTGCTTCCATCTCTGAAGGTTTAGGCAGATTTTTCTGAAATTCAAATGTGAAAAGCTTTCATAAAAAAAACCCAAACATAGCCACTTCAACTGCTGGCTGATTTTTCTCATTTTCTCTTTGATAGTATACTTTGAATGTTAGATACAGACCCAGACTAAGAAGGAATTATTGAACACGAAAGGTGAACAGTCACCATGAAATGTGATAGTAGAAGAACGGAGATATGGTTTTGAGTTGAACAGGCTTGGCTCCCTGAAATCTTTTCCCACTTAAAGAATTTATATAGTTCTCAAAAGACAAACATGCTTGCTTTGTTGTCATTTGGTACCACTGTGATGGAGAAAAATTTTTTTTATTTGAAGCTAACGAATTAATTAGATAGTAAAAAATTTGTTTTCAGCCTGGTTTAGTTCATGTCCTGGGGGCACAGGAGGAAGCATTTAGAAATCAGTTTATTGGTTGCTGATTGCATACACTTGAAGGTGTAGACTAAAGTTTTCCTTTTTTTCCGTAACTTACATGTGTAAGTTATGTAACTGATCATAGTATAACCTGCCATTTCTCCAACTCATTTTGCTCATGTGTTGCAGATTTAGATGAGTATTCTTGTGTTTCTGCCTGGTAGTGAAGGTCTCAAAACAGAATATTATCCTTGTACTTGTGATCGTATTAAGGTGCCTTTTGAATCAGTAGACGTTTCCCTATCTTTGGTCAAGATGTGCAGTTTAGAATAACGGTTGAGTGTTTTCTTGTTTGGTTCCTATTAAGGTTTGCTTGAAAGGCTGTCTACCATACCTATATATCAGGTGCTGGCCATTTAAACACTTGCTGCTGACCCTATATCACTGCCTAGTTTTGGTAGTTACTGACACAGTTGGTAACCTAGTCCACGTTTCTGTGGGGTATCTGTAATTTATACTCTATGGACAAAATACATCAAAAAATAAAATGTTTTCAAGCCATAAACTCTCCCTGATGGATTTTTTTTTTTTTTTACTCTAATGTTGTAATTATCTAAACCAGTCTACAAGTGTAAACAAGCATAATCCCATCAATTTTGAGTCCCTGGGATTTTGATGAGCCTGTATCAAGAGAATTGATTACTGTATTAACCCAAATTGTATGAGTTTAGAGCAGCTGAGAAAAAAATTTTAATATAATCCTTACTCTATTGAGCATACACCATAAGCAACAGCTATGTAGGCATTCCTTCTGTTGTCAAAAAAAAACCAACCAAATAAAAACCTGAGTCTGTTAACCTGGTTCATTCGGTTTTAGCAATTGGTAGAATTCCTAAATTGCTGAAGAGAGCAATAAAGGGGAAGGTAGCTGGAGAATGTCGTAGTCTGTTTTAATGGAATTGCTTTAGTTACAGTGGCAACGTAGTAGTAATACAAATGAAAGGAGCGACTTAATATTTTCAGATACCTTGATTTCATTTATTAGGACATTTCAAAGTGAACTTGTGTAGGATAATACTGCTGAATGCAGCAGGAATATGTTTCGTGTTGCCCTGTATAACAAACCCAAGTCATTCTCAGGGTGAACAAAAGAGGAAGACTTGACTAACGGGTAAACATGAAATGCAGGGAAGAGTTACTACAGAAAAGATGGCTAGAGAGCTTTGCTATCAAGCAAGAATAGAAGCATATATATATATGTGTGTATATATATGTGTATATACATATACATACATATCCATATCCCAAAGCAAGCCTTAAACTAAAAAGGTAAGGAAGCTGAAAAAAGGGGACATGTTGGAAGACCAAGGCAATTGTTGCAGCAAGCTGGCATGTATCGGGGGGCAAAAGGAAGCAATTGGCAAGAGATCAAAGTTCCTCAAACTGTTAGCCTTAAACTGTCAAAAAGGCACTGAAGAAATAGTGAGTGTGAATAGTTTCAGGGTTTAATATTTTGGGTTGCTTTGTCCTTATTGGCTTTGTAAGTTTGTTATCTTGGAATATATAAAAATCAATCTATACTGTTTTACAGCTACTTCAGGATGTAGGCATACTCTACTTACGGTACAGGACAAGTCTCTCAGAGTTGGGAAAATAGACTGGAGTGTATGTATACATCAGTTACAATATCTTGTATTTAAGCTGCATGTACCTTGGCAGAAATCTATCCTTTGTTCATGTCTTACACTACAAAACACTGCCTCTTTCTTGCTATCCCCATGGAACATAAGTTTCCTATAGCTTGCTTGGAGTAGCAGCTTATAAGCTCAAAGCAGGATAAGGACAGGGGCTCAAAATTTAACTCCCAATTACAGTAAGAGATAATCATCACCTAATGTTGCCTTATTGCTTTGGGACTATTAAGAAAAGCAAGAAAGCCTACATGTGTCAGAAGTATTTGGTTCACAAGATAATGTTAGAGGAAAAAACCACACACTGACCTCTGAATAGACACTGAGTGTTGTTTAGGTGCAATGCAGTACTTAAATTCTCAAGCAAAGTTAACAGAAACTTCATTTTCCTGCTCGGTGAAATCTGAGAAATAAATAAATAGGAACTAAATTCTAGACTTTTTCTTGCTTTAGCTGATAACTTACTGTCTCAAAAATGAGTCTTGATTGTTTTAATCAAGGTTACTTTTTTGATTTCTACAGGAAATTGCTTTTGGTCCTGGTATTAAACTGTCACTGATGTGCTACTTTAGCACTCCATAAAGGAAGTAAACATTTGTCTTGAAATAACCAGTGAGAGTTTGTAAGTGCCAGCTGGTTTTTCTGGGAGTTCCTCAGAAAGGAAAAGGAGCTTGAAAAGAAACAGTAGGATTGTTGTGTGGGGGTTTTTTGGTTTGGTTAGATTTTATTTTTTTTTTTTTTTTAACCAAGGTGTACTGGTAATGTGCTCATCAGTAATTAGAGGATTGTAAGGATTTGAGAACTTCACTACTTCCCCTTATCACCGAAGCTGACAATGCCAGGTATCATAAAGTTATATCCTATTTATGGGGAAAAAAAAAGTGTATTGTCCAGTTAGACTTAAATGTCAATGCTGAAACAATTCAAAAGAAAACTTACCAATAATGCACAGAGAAAATAGTCCATGAGATGCTCAACTGTCCATGGGTTTGGGTTATTGATTGAAATATGTTAACAAATAAACTATTTTGTCAACTAGTGCTAAATAGATAGTGGATGGGTTTGGAGGAGCTATAAATACCCTGTGCCACCTATAGATTCTGAATTCCCATGACTACCTGTGTTCATTTCTGGTAATAAGCTAAAAAAACCTCATGTTTCTTCACCCTCTGTGTGCTGGTTTATTTCGGAGCAGATATGAGGGAACCCCACCATAAAACAACAAAGCTGATACTTAGGGTACGTGTTGTCAAAGAATGTGCATCAAACTTCCAGTAGAACATGCGTGGATGTGGACTGAGATGCATTCCCCACCATCAAACTATCGTTGTTGGGACTTCATAGGGGAAAACAAAGCTGCGATCTAGCGCGTGTGTCTTGGTCTCTGTCACAGTAGGATTAGAGAGGCATTATCTTTCCATGCCTGAGGCCCATCCAGCTTGGAGTATAAAGAACTTGATTTGTATTGGAATTTTTTAGGAAATTCAGATATGTTTTAGCTGTAATAGAGAAAAGGGAGGAGCAGGCAATGAGTACTTCTCACTATTAGCAGGTGTGAAATCCTAGATAAAAATTTAAGTGTAGCACCTATATGGCCATTGCTTCTCATTCAGGACCCATCTTCTAAAGCAAGTTGTGGTTCTGGCAAGTGAATTGGTTGAAGCTATCTCCAGATCTGTCAGACATGATGTGAAGCAAGAGGAGTCTGTCCCTCGGGAAGGTGCACAGGCTTAGTCTGAAAACAAAGTTCTGAGCCAAATGACGATTGAAGACATATCTATGGAGGGATGGTGCCACTCAACAATCAGCTTTGCATGCAGTAGGTTGTACAGATGTAGTTTGTAAGCAGAAAGTTTAGATTCTGCTGGATAAGAGTCAAATTTAATTCCTTGCTATAAAGTAGAGGCTGCCAGACACACACAAAAGTGACATTTCATTACAAAGCAGGTTGACAGGCATCTGAATTTGGTACAGACGCACAAAAAATGTTCACACTATGCAGGACATACCAACACCTTTAATTGTCATTTTTTGGACCACTGCCACCACCTGTTGTATTCCCTCACAGTTAATTCCAGCATCACCAGTGTGGAACCAAAGGAAACATAAGCCCAGCATTTCTGGAGCTGCTCCTTTCATTCCTCACTTTTAGTAGTACATTTTTCAGATGGAATACTTAAATGGAAGAGACACTAATTGATGATGTTACTAGTAGAGTTGAATGACTCTTCACAAGCTTGAAGCAATACCTCTTGCTGTCACTTTCCTCTACAATCTTCTGGGATAATTTCTCTTACCCAGATCTGTATAAACCTTTTGATGGAAACATCCATCTCTTGTCACTTATTTAGGTTTTACCAGACACTTAAAAAACCCACAAAACCTGAAACAAGCTATTTTCCTTAGTAATTAATCCATCTATTTAAATCTTAAAACATAGGAAGCTTATTAAGACTAGTGTGCATTCTGCAATGGGACACGATAGTATTGACTTCACAAGCGTTTTCCAATCTATAGTAATCCAACTGGTATTAGTTTTAAGCTGACACTTCATCGCATTAGAATCTTAGACTCCTAAAGATATACTTCAGAATTTATGTAGTTAAATTTCCATACACAGAGTATCTCTCCCCATAAATGACAGAAGTGATCCTATTAAATATTTACATTGCATAAAATGTTATAATTTGGTCATAGATTTGATAAGAATTCTGAGTATGTTTTTTGGTGCAGGAAGGGACAAGTGTTTTTAAGGAACATCTAGCACAATCTTACCTCTAATGCCTTCATTAATAAACAATCGCATTTTTTTTTCAGTATCACCAAACCTAGTATGTATTAACAAGAAACAATAAGGAGCATGTGGGGTTTGGGATTGGTTGTTGGTGTTAGGGTTTTCTTCCCAAAATGAGAATTCTGGTTTAGTTCCAAAGTGTATGATGCTTAGAATTTCAGATCGTTATTTTGACTATGTGGCATGTAGAAGTAGTTCAAGGTTAAGATATATGCCAGATAGCTAAGGATGGGGAAACATTTTCTCTTTTTAATAACAGAACTGAAGACAATGCAAACATGCTTCCTATTTAAAGGTACTTCTTGATGACTGCTTTTGAATTGGCTGATACCTTAATGGCTTAATAACTGGCTTCAAAAGGAAAGTCAACATAATCTTGCACCTTTGTCCTCTCTGTGTGTTTACCCTGTTAATGTATATTTTCTGTCCACTTCATGGGGATGTGTCTGGAATGTTTCCCAGGTGGTTTTTTTTCCTGATGTCAGAGTTGCCAGTAACAATTGTTTTAGATTTCATAGGTGTATTTAAGTCTCATCAGAAATGAAAGTAATGTTTTGGTTTTGCCACGTGCTCATTAACGACTATAGAAAATTCACACCTGAAACAGGAGGGAGGAAAAAAACCCCATCGAGTCAGGAAGCCCATGAAGACAGAATGTCAGAACTTATTTTTGGCAGCTAGCTGTTGGCCAAATCCTGGAATATAACAGTGAATTAGCAGGTCTAATTTCTGGTGGCCAAAATAAGTGTGGAAGGGTCCTGTATACCAGCAGAACAGCAGGACTCAACTTGGATTAGTAGTTTTGATTTAGGAGTCAAAAGCAGAATGGGTATTTACCCTGATATTGCCTGCTTTAATGGCACTAATATTGTCTTGTAGGAAGGTAGGTGACATGCTGCCATAAAGTGTTTTGAGAATGCAAAGTACTTTCTTGTGAAAGTACATACGGTTATAGCCTGCCGAACCAAAAGAGCCTCTCCTCCTAGCTTTTCAGAGCTGCAAGTCTGTCTTTTGCCTGTAGTGTGTAGTGAGTTATTATGGCATCCAAAAACTCTGCCATAATTTGAACTGCTGAGATAACTAAGGTCAAACAATAGAGTAATTTAAAGAACCAGAGGAGCTTTTGAAACCCTCTTTGATTAAATGAACTTGACTCCAAATGAATTAAAACCAACTAACCAAAAAAAGCCCCGATCACCTTTGGTATTAGTTTTTCTTCACTAATAGAATTCAGACTCTTTTTCAGGTAGCAGTGAATACTCAGGGTATTTCACATGTTATTGATAGCTCTGTGCAGTAAGTTTCCTGATAGTCTCACATGTAAGTGCTGCTAAAATACTCAGCTGTGTTGTAACTCATTTCAGCTTATCACTACACCTTGCAGTTCATGGACTATGCTTGAGAGTATTACAACAGGAACTTTTACAACTACTCTAAAAGACTGCTCAATTCCAGCAGTTGAATACTTAAAAGGTGAAGAAAGATTTTGGGGGGGACAAGACATTGCCCAAATGTAAAGTTAATGTCTAGTAACCGAGCAGGAGGCCTGCTGATGGCATTGATCCGGGAAAACAATCAAACTGTCAAGGGCAAGCAAAAGTTCTTGGAATGTAATTCCAAGTGGTTTAGTTGCTGATGCCAAACCATGAGCGGTAAGCAGATAAAGCTAGTGTAGCAAACCAAATTACTTATGTTTCCTATTAATGCGAAGTATTTGTTCTGAAATGACCTGGTTTGGGTTTGTACTGTGCTTTTCAAGTTCTGAGAGTATGGTGGAAGGGAGCAGAACTCGTGGATATTAGAGCTGTGGAAGAACTTCACGTTTCACTAAGTCGTTTTCAGAATATTTCTAGAGGAACACTTGAAGTGGTTTTAATGAACGGGTTTGAAGGTTATAGGGGAGGTTATGGCATGTGACTGTTTTAGCTTTATCATATGAAACAATATTATATGTAAACTCAACATCTTTCCAAGCTGAAGTAAAACATAGTGTGTGACAGGGAAACACCTGCAGTGCTGTGAGGCTGTGATATTTTTCTCCCCTTCTCCCTCTAGTTTACTGAAGGGTAGACAGATAAGCAATTTCTGGTGTATCTCCTAACATTACACTCTGGAATCATAAGGATGTTTGAGGTCATTAGTAAATAGTGTAAATACAGGTGAATAAATTCCATGCTTGATATACTTTCATGGTAGTTGGCTGCTTCAACCTTTCCCATGTTGACCTTAGAATTCAGCATTAAGAATCTCATTGTCCGTATTTTCAGTTAAATTCATGGTAGCAAGGCCAGTTTTAAGTGAAGAAAGTAAAACTCTATCTGCATGTCTCCAGAGGGTTCATTGCATATTTTCTAAATATGAGAATAATATAGTGAAATATGTATTCAAGCAGATCTATCTTAATTGGACAGGAGTATAAATGGACTATGAATAATCACAAGAAAAAGTGCTTTTATTACCTTGACATTTGCAACACCTACTCTGCCAAGTTTCACGTCATAAAATGAAAGTCTTCTGAATAGCTAGCTCATGCTTCTGTAAGTTTTTCTTATAAGTAAATACATCAGAGCCTAGGCTGGAAGATGTGTGTGAATAATGTGTGTGGCATGTGTCTATCTATTTTGAATTGAGTGTTTTGAAAGAAAACACTTCACCATAACTTTTTTTTCCCCCTCAAGAGCAGTTATCTCATGGTAATATTTCGCCAGTACAAATCTTCTCTTTCAGAATGTTATTATCGTGGTTTGGTTTCAGTGGAGTTATTAGAGATTGTGGCCTTTATTACTATATTGAGAAAAACTTATCCTGGATAAATATTTAGAACTGAAGTTGAGCTTTCCACGAAGGGTTTTCTGTTATTCAGCTGTCAGAATCATGTCATTTTGAAGGTATGAGAGATTCTTTCAATGGTAGTTACCACAGAGAACCAATGTGTGAAACCTCTGTGTTGCCTCTTGAAATTCTCATTCTGGATGCTATTATTTCACTTCTTTGCTTTGAGGTGTCTCTGACCATTTTTGTAAGTCTGTAACCTTACTGGTGTGTACTACCCAGGTCAGGGGAGAAAGGGCAGTTGACTGTTGTGCAGCTTCAATCAGGACAGATGAATTTGGTTTAAGCAGCATTTACACACTGAAGCAGACCAGCATCAGGTATTGTTGTGTACCACTTACCCCTGACCATGAAATCACAAAGGCTGTATGAGAGCGCTGTGTGTTATCATAACACGTGTTGCTCTTCAAGAAGAAGCTGGAAGGACGTAAGAAGACATCAGTCAGACAGCTTGTGCTCATGGAGCTGTGACGTTGTTCTGACTGCAGGCTAACACTTTATAGATGGGATGTGCACAGTAGCACAAATTATAATCTCCATTTGGGAGAGAATGATGTTGAGTTGCTTCCATGTGGAAAGTGCTTTGTCTGTGTATTCCAGCATCTTGAGCTGTTACAGCTCACTTCTAGAAATGTCCTGTTCCAAAAATGGATTTGTGAAATGTGAATTTGTGACACATAGACTAAGTGCTTAAGGTCTGAAATGTGTTAGTATTTGTGCAGATGTGGAGAAGCTGCAAAGGCACAGTGATTCCAGAGCTCTGAGACAGATGAGCATGTGTGTGCACGCTCACGCTGTGAGCAATAGCTGCATGATGTGTCATGAGAACTGAAACTTTATAACAGTGCCTTAATGGGCAATAACTAACCTTGTCANCCCCCTTATATTGGGCAAAAATAACTTGGAAAATGTGAAAAGATCAACTTAAGGTATTGATTTTTAATCTCCTAGGTGATGCTTTTATTGATTTCATAGTACTTTAAGGGCTTTGGTTTTCATCATGAATATATACAACAGCAAATACTTAATAAGTAGTGAAAAGTACCTTAGACACTTTCCCTCTACGGAGGCTTCAAAAGCTAATCTTGATGGATGNTCTAGTAACCGAGCAGGAGGCCTGCTGATGGCATTGATCCGGGAAAACAATCAAACTGTCAAGGGCAAGCAAAAGTTCTTGGAATGTAATTCCAAGTGGTTTAGTTGCTGATGCCAAACCATGAGCGGTAAGCAGATAAAGCTAGTGTAGCAAACCAAATTACTTATGTTTCCTATTAATGCGAAGTATTTGTTCTGAAATGACCTGGTTTGGGTTTGTACTGTGCTTTTCAAGTTCTGAGAGTATGGTGGAAGGGAGCAGAACTCGTGGATATTAGAGCTGTGGAAGAACTTCACGTTTCACTAAGTCGTTTTCAGAATATTTCTAGAGGAACACTTGAAGTGGTTTTAATGAACGGGTTTGAAGGTTATAGGGGAGGTTATGGCATGTGACTGTTTTAGCTTTATCATATGAAACAATATTATATGTAAACTCAACATCTTTCCAAGCTGAAGTAAAACATAGTGTGTGACAGGGAAACACCTGCAGTGCTGTGAGGCTGTGATATTTTTCTCCCCTTCTCCCTCTAGTTTACTGAAGGGTAGACAGATAAGCAATTTCTGGTGTATCTCCTAACATTACACTCTGGAATCATAAGGATGTTTGAGGTCATTAGTAAATAGCGTAAATACAGGTGAATAAATTCCATGCTTGATATACTTTCATGGTAGTTGGCTGCTTCAACCTTTCCCATGTTGACCTTAGAATTCAGCATTAAGAATCTCATTGTCCGTATTTTCAGTTAAATTCATGGTAGCAAGGCCAGTTTTAAGTGAAGAAAGTAAAACTCTATCTGCATGTCTCCAGAGGGTTCATTGCATATTTTCTAAATATGAGAATAATATAGTGAAATATGTATTCAAGCAGATCTATCTTAATTGGACAGGAGTATAAATGGACTATGAATAATCACAAGAAAAAGTGCTTTTATTACCTTGACATTTGCAACACCTACTCTGCCAAGTTTCACGTCATAAAATGAAAGTCTTCTGAATAGCTAGCTCATGCTTCTGTAAGTTTTTCTTATAAGTAAATACATCAGAGCCTAGGCTGGAAGATGTGTGTGAATAATGTGTGTGGCATGTGTCTATCTATTTTGAATTGAGTGTTTTGAAAGAAAACACTTCACCATAACTTTTTTTTCCCCCTCAAGAGCAGTTATCTCATGGTAATATTTCGCCAGTACAAATCTTCTCTTTCAGAATGTTATTATCGTGGTTTGGTTTCAGTGGAGTTATTAGAGATTGTGGCCTTTATTACTATATTGAGAAAAACTTATCCTGGATAAATATTTAGAACTGAAGTTGAGCTTTCCACGAAGGGTTTTCTGTTATTCAGCTGTCAGAATCATGTCATTTTGAAGGTATGAGAGATTCTTTCAATGGTAGTTACCACAGAGAACCAATGTGTGAAACCTCTGTGTTGCCTCTTGAAATTCTCATTCTGGATGCTATTATTTCACTTCTTTGCTTTGAGGTGTCTCTGACCATTTTTGTAAGTCTGTAACCTTACTGGTGTGTACTACCCAGGTCAGGGGAGAAAGGGCAGTTGACTGTTGTGCAGCTTCAATCAGGACAGATGAATTTGGTTTAAGCAGCATTTACACACTGAAGCAGACCAGCATCAGGTATTGTTGTGTACCACTTACCCCTGACCATGAAATCACAAAGGCTGTATGAGAGCGCTGTGTGTTATCATAACACGTGTTGCTCTTCAAGAAGAAGCTGGAAGGACGTAAGAAGACATCAGTCAGACAGCTTGTGCTCATGGAGCTGTGACGTTGTTCTGACTGCAGGCTAACACTTTATAGATGGGATGTGCACAGTAGCACAAATTATAATCTCCATTTGGGAGAGAATGATGTTGAGTTGCTTCCATGTGGAAAGTGCTTTGTCTGTGTATTCCAGCATCTTGAGCTGTTACAGCTCACTTCTAGAAATGTCCTGTTCCAAAAATGGATTTGTGAAATGTGAATTTGTGACACATAGACTAAGTGCTTAAGGTCTGAAATGTGTTAGTATTTGTGCAGATGTGGAGAAGCTGCAAAGGCACAGTGATTCCAGAGCTCTGAGACAGATGAGCATGTGTGTGCACGCTCACGCTGTGAGCAATAGCTGCATGATGTGTCATGAGAACTGAAACTTTATAACAGTGCCTTAATGGGCAATAACTAACCTTGTCATTTCAAAATTCAGAAAGGAGAGTTGTATATAGTGAACTGAGTCTCCAAAAAGGTTTGTGGCAGTAAGACTAAAGAATTTGCATATGTAGGCAAAGAGGAACACGCCATTGGCAGCAGATCAAATGCTGCTTTTGTTCCTGGAGCTTGTGCTATCTCAAAGCTAGAAAGGGAACAAGATTGGGCTGGGAGGGACCTCTGTTGTGGTGAGGATAGCTGTTGGTCTCAGGCGTTGAAAGGGACTTGGAACAATTATTGTTTTTTTAAGTTCTGTGTGCATTGTTGGTAATGTGTGATGGATTGCTAAATATGTGGAGAGGAGTGGTAATTGTTCACTGTTGTTAGTATCTTGTCATTCCTTTCTGTTCTGTGAGTCTTTGGAATTGAACTATGATGTGCTTTTAGTATATATAGTTCCCTGAATGTTTTGGGTCTAGAGTTTGAAGAAAAACAGTCTCAAATTTCTTACATTGTATTACTTTGAGCATTGACCACAAACACTCTCCTGAGCATAACAAATTAGATAAAAATTATCGGTATTAGGGCTGTACATGCATAGATTCAGAGACTAGTTGATATGTCTGCTTCCCCTCTCCNTGATGGATGCTTAAATAACTACGCAGACTTATATTGGTTTGTATATTAAGTGGGCTGATGGCTTTCTCTGCAATTCAGTAGACGACATAAGTGATTGTTACCCAGTTTGGGAAAGCACTTAAAGATAAATAACAGTTGAAGGTTTTTTCCTTTTTGTCTGTAAAAAAAATAATGTGCACAGGGAGGAATTCATTAGTTGGAGCCTAGAATTTTCAGTCAACATACTTATGAAGCAAGTAATTTAGATGCAATGAACTTTTTAATATATTGTTCAAGGAATGCTTCTCTTCTCTGATTAGGAATTTGTGGTAACATTTTTAATGTGACAAATGAACAGTGACCTGTTTTAAAAAAAAAAAAAAAGGGATGATAAAGAAACTTTAATCAAGTAAAATGCAACTTCAGTAGTTCAAAAAACTACCTCCAGCAAAAGCCCACAAAGCCACACACCACCATCCCCCACTGGTAAACTGTTGGTCGGTTGTTTTTTTTCTTAAAAGTATTGGCATTCTGGATAAAAGCAATCTTGGAGATGTTTATTTTGTGGGTATTTTTATGTTGACAGATGCTACATGCCATCAGAGGATAGTGAACTATTTGGTATTTTGTTTTGAAGCAGCATAGAATAAGGCTCTGAAGCTACCTTCAGAGGTGGAAGTTCCAACTCTAATTGCATTGTATTAAATCTTGCTCATCTCTTGGAGCTCATGAGCATCTCAAGATGGCTCCTGTGAAACTGCTGAAAAAGCTGCTCACATCGGTTCAGAGCTGCAACCCTTGTTGATGTTACAAATATATTGTGGCCTTTTGTTCTACCCTCAGTCACTGTTTTCGGTGACTTCTCCCTCTAGATTGCAGTTGGCAAAATGTGAAAATGAGCCAGATGTTACAACACTTAAGCTTCTTCTGGGGGTCCACTAAAAAAAGCCAACCAGCTCTACCATGTTGAATAGCTTAGGGAAAACTGAATTTCAAACATGAAAAAATGGCTTGTGGCAGCAATGCCTGGTATCAGCATGATTAACCTGATGAAATTTTTTTAAAATGTGGTAGCTTTAGTTCACGTGTGGAGATGTCAATGTGCTTGTGAAGCCCTCTGCTGTGAGCTCTCCCTTTCTTCTACCTGTTTTCCATGAGTAATTTTGGTGTAGCAATACTTTGCTCTCTTTCAGACATTGAGTATCTTCTAAGGAAAAGTATTAATTTGAGTAGGGCATTATAGTCATCATACGTCCCTCCAAAATGGTCTTAACCTTATCTTTTATTGAAGTTTTCAGAAGCTTTTTTTTTTTGCCACTCAGTCCCGTTTTCAACAACTCTTTTTTTATTAACTCTATCAAATTTTAGACATTAGGATGAAACAATGCACTGGGAATGGACCAGAATTAAAGACCAGCTTGCTTTAGTCAAGCACTAATAAATGTCAATCGAGAAAAAACTGCAAGGGACCACCTGACTGGCTGGCTTGAATCTTATACTTGGTCGTGGTTTTAAATACACAGCTTATGAAGTAGGTAATATCAGTGACAGTGCTGATTGACTTAGATTGACCAAGTAATTGGTGAGTGAGCATGCAGAGATGCTCTAGTGATGTCCTAGGCTTGCAACATCAACAGAGATAAAGGTGAGCATCCAGCAAGGGAAACATTGCTAGGTAAATTGCCCAAGTGCTGGCTCAAAACATACATCCTACATAAGGCACATTTCCTGTTGTCTTTATGTGCATGTAGTACATTTGACACCACAAAAATGTGATGGCTTTAAAATACGATGGTGGATACTAGGCTCTGCACAAAAATGTGATCTTCATGTCTGTCTGACTAAAAGCATGCTTAAAGGATAGCCGGTGCCGTAATGGCATCCAGATTGTATCAGAATTTGAATGTGTCTAGCCTAAAGTATAATTTTCAAATGAGTATGTAGTTTGCAGCTATTGTAGGAGTTGATGTTGGCTGGAAACTGGAAAAGTGATGGGGGAAGTTAAGTAAAGATAATGTTGAATTTTAATAATGGAATTTGGTAACATAATATTGAAAGTGGTAGCAGAGCTTTTGGCCTTTTATACTTCAATAGTAATGATTCCTGTTCAAAGGACTTACGTTCAGTGCTGGCTGCTCATGGCCTCGATGAGTGTATGATCTGCTGGATCAAGCACTGGCTGGATTGACGGTCCCAAAGAGTGGTGCTCAATGGAGTTAAATCCAGCTGGTGGCAGGTCACACATGGTGTTGCTTGGGGCTCAGTGTTGGGATCATTTCTGTTCAATGTCTTTCTTGATGATCTTGACAAGGATATAGAGTGTACAATCAGTAAGTTTGCAGACAAGTTACGTGGGAGTGTTGATCTGCATGAGGGCAGGGAAGCTCTACAGAGGGACTTGGACAGATGGGATGGATGGGCCAATGTCAACAGGATGGGCTTCAACAAGGCCAAGTGCCAGGTCCTGCACTTGGGCCACACCAACCCCATGCATGGCTACAGGCTTGGGGAAGCGTGGCTGGAGCTGCCTGGTAGAAAAGGACCTGGGGGTTCTAGTTGACAAGTGGCT
>VXBJ01003175.1:554218-575464 GCA_013400055.1 Nycticryphes semicollaris | reverse complement strand
CAGTGCTGGTCTCTTCTCACAGGTAGTTAGCCATAGAACGAGAGGAAATTGGCTTCAAGCTTCAACACCTTTCATTAAAACCACTTCAAGGGTAGGTTTAGGCTGAACACGAGGAAAGACTTTTTCCCCAGCAAGAGTGGTCAGATTCTGGAATGGGCTGCCCAGGGAGGTGGTTAGGTCCCCATCCCTGAATGTGTTTCAGAGTGGTTTAAACACGGTGTTGGGGGACCTGGTGCAGGACAGAATATTGCAGAGTGGGGCTGATGGTTGGACTCGATCCCAAGTGTCTTTTCCAACCTGGATGATTCTATGAATAGACCTAAGGTGTAAATAACCTTTAATGTCAATCACAGCTATAATCAAGATAAATATTCTCACTGGCTATATGGTTCTGATTTAAAAAAAAAAAAAAAAAGGAAAACATGGCACCCTCTGCTATGAGTTAGCCATTTCCTCTGCATGTTTATTCTGCCTATTTATACTAAAAAGATTTCAAATCCAAAATGCTGGGTTAAAAAACAATAATCTGTGTTAATTTGTGTTAAATTGAGAAGAGTTTAGCCTTCCAGCTGGAACTTAAAAGCCTTTGTCTGGCAATTTGCTAAATCTGTGTCCTGGCTGTTTTGTCTTATAAAAATGCTACTGTAATAATTATCTTGTCATAGAATTTCACACCAGCTAGATAAAATTGCATTTGATGACCTGGGTTTCAACCTAGTCAAGGTTGCATATATAGCAATGGCAAATTCTGTCCCAATTGCTGAAATGACTTTTTTGGTTTTAGCACAAGGAAGCAGTTGTATCATAACTAAGTTGTGGAGAAATCTTAATCATTAACTCAAGCTGATAAAGAGGAAGTGGGAATCCAGGCTTCCTACAGCAACTGCTTTCTACCACCTTAGTTCATTTTATAATCTATTAACAGAATAACTACTGCCTCCTTTTTGTGGTCATACATGGCTTTCCATCTGGGTAGAAAGAAAGCCTTGCTGTTGTTCCCTTGAACTGGTTAATACTTGTGTAGTCACTTGTCTTGATGATAGTCTCCTGCTCAATCTACTTCAGATAGTTAAATATCGAGAACAAGTGGACCAGCTGGTATTTTGTACTTACCACCTGGTGCAGAATAAAGGCAAAGCTGTTATGGCACAAACAACCCTAATCCTGGGGCTGTATAATATCCCAGTTTGGCTGTTTATCAATGGTGAGCTACGGTCCCTAAAACACAGCATAGTATAATAGTAATAGTCTGAGACATGTGCAATGGATCCTGCAGTATGTAATCAAGATTCCTGTTCACTTAGATAAAATGAGAGAGAAGAATAGTTAAAAAAGAATAACAAAGCAAATGAAAAAAAAAATGGTGAAGTTGGGAATATTTCTGTTAAACAGATGGAGGAATAAGGTCATTGCCAGATATTCAGCAATTATCATCACATGGGAACTTAAAGTTCAATACTCGATTAACCAGCACAAGAGGAACAGATAGATGTCTTGGTGGTTTTTTTTTTTTGATAAAAATCACATAATGCTTAAATGATTCCATAATATTAAGGCTGCCCTCAGTCTAGATTTTCTCTCCAGTTTTCAGAGGGCTAAATAATCTTGTGATGAATCCAGAAAATCACTGGGAAATTATTTAGGTTAATAAAACATCAAAACAAAAAGTATATCAAGTTGCTCTCAATCTGTATAAAGCCAATAAAATAGACTACTGTTATTAAAAAGTGAGTTTAATAATTACAACCTGAAAGTAAGGGGGCAAAGGTTGCTACATAATAAAACTATGGCTTGGAAAAATTATCTTGATGAAGTGTCCAGTGAGTCTGTATTAACTGCATAATTTTTAATGTTAGCAGTTTTGTATAAATATAATTTGGCGTTGGCTTTTTCACTCAATTTATGGTGTTCTGTTGTGTGTATTTATATTCCATTTAAAATAATCAGTAAATACTAATTCTGACCTACTAGACTGTATTGATTAACGTATCTTCCTTGATATTTTTCTATATGAAATCTCAATTTTTGTTTTTAAACATGCATGTGAATTGAAGCATGCCCTTTACTACCATAACTTCCTGTCTTAGCCCTTGACTGTGGGGATGTTCTGGCAAAGGACAAATATATTTTCTGCACAGAATCCTGGAAAAGAATTCCTTTTGTGATGTGAGTTCTGCTTTTCTTGGTGTTAAAGGCATATGATTATGTATGATGGCCTCTGAAGGCACAAGGTCCAGTAAAAGACACTTTAAAGAAAGGGAACAATAAAGCAAATATAATAAGCTATTCTTAATTGAAAGAATAGTGTTAGACTTCATTCAAATGGAATATTCTGAGGCATAAAACCTCAAGCTTAGAAATCAATCAAGATTTTGAAGCTAGTTCTTAGAGTCATTGTAGGCTAAACTGGTATTTTGGCATTTGGTGACAATTTTTTAGTAATGTAAAGGAGTAAAAGGTTAATTACATAAGGCATTTTTTGATGAACTGTTCTGTTTGTGGATTGTTGAAGGTGAAGCATAAAATGGTTCAGTACATCTTGAAGAGAAAATGATAGAGAAATGAATTGTTTGTGAAATCCTGATATAATTCATATATAAAATCATAATTTCAGGATTTATCTGCTACTTACTCCACAGTGACAGTGAATGAGATCACGTGCATGAATTGACGTGTTTGAAGTTAGGCCTACTAGATGCATTGTAGATGCACACTGTCTTTTGGAGTTCTCTGGAAGGTGTTTCAATGGTAGGATTGTGACACGTGATAGTTGGAAAGGTGTTTTTCCCTGTTCGGACTTCACAGTACTCTGGGATTTGGGGATTGATTGTTAAACTCCTGTATTAGTGGATTAGTTGAACTTGGGCTATTTGTTCACTTGGGCAGTGAATATACATACAGTATGTAAACACAGGGAAAATGAGAAATTGTCTCCAGTACTTGACTTTCAATTACCACATACATTAAAGACGCCCGTAAGGGGGGAATAAATTCGAATGTCAGAGACCACACAATGCTCATATTAATAAAAATACTGCATATTTAGAAAATACTTACTGTACTTGAGACTTAATGTAGACTTTAACTTAGACTGAAAATAATACTTGAAATGCGCTTTGTTAACCTCAGGCTGCTCTAGAACCTTGTGTGATAAATTTTTCTGAACTAGTAAACGGAGGCCAGAAGGCTGACTTGCCAAGGTCAGAGCCTGTAAGCAACACAGAAATAAAATCCAGGTTTTCTGGTTCCTGCTTTTTAGGCACTAGATATTTCCTTTTGCTAGTCAAACCAACAAACCAAAACGCACACCCACCCATAAATGAATGCTAGTGTGTTGACATCGGAGGGGTCCAGCCGCTTAAGCTTTGTTGAATATATTTTGAAACTTTAGTGTCAGGGGTTGGCAGCCACTACACTGTAAACAGGTGAAGACATGAACCTCTGATGCCAGCACATGGTAAATATTTTACTTCTATTGCTGCATCGTTGAAGAAAAATTTCTAGGAAGCTACTGCTGTTTCCAAACAAGAGAGTTCTGTTTTGACCCACTGAGCTATGTGATTCCTTCACAGTTGAGATGATGAAATGTTTCACACGGTGGCAATTGCATTGCTCATTCTATGGGCAAGTGTTAAGAATATTCTGTCAAAATACAGAAGTTATTACTAACAGCTTTAGATGCTTGATTTTCTCTGAAGCTGCCAAGACTTTCAGGTTAGCTTTGTCCTTCAAGACAGTGTAAGGTAGCATGTTTTCTCAACATGACAACATCTCAGCTAGGGTAATAAGTATATATTGCCCCATCCTTCTGACTTGGGTTCCAAACTGAGGAACTAATCAAATCTTGAAAATGTGAAGTATTTACGCTGTGAAGATGACAGCCTCTCTCTAAAGGATTGCTTTGACTTTGTATGGAGTCATTAGTTCTTGTCCAGGGGAAGTATTCAGTTCTGAGCCTACTGCTCTGAAAACTTTTACATTTAACAGGCTCTGATGGCTGAGCTTAGAAGTCTGGGTTCGAATTTGTTTTTCTGGGCACCTTCTCTGTTTACTTCTCAAAATATCTTTTTGGGGTGAGAAAATGGACATGACTACTTTCTGAATGCAAACCTGTTATTCAACAGGAGCTTTTGTTTGGGATCTATGTGCAAGTAACCTCCATATGAAGGAAAACATTATGGGCAAGTTTGTGTTGTTATGAACAGTGCATCTTCGGTGTAGTCATCTGCTATGCTCTTGAACGGTGCTGTTGGTCATCATTTTCCACCACTGAAACTGCTGTGTGTTGCTTCAAGTGTAAGGACTGTTGGTGTTCTGTGTGGTGAAGTACAAAGAAAGCACATATATCCCAGGAACTATTAACGAAACTGTTTCTAGACGGTCTTAATATTTGCTGTTTAACTGTGGCTAGGGTTGTACCCCTTTAACTGATGATTTATTTTCTTAAGTGCTGATGTAGACAGGCATGAATTATGAATTATTATGCCATGAACAACAACAACAAACCGAAACAAAACCTAGATTTCTTCTAGTGCAAGATCTCTCAAAACTGCTTCATGGCAGATTCTGGCAGAAACAAAACAACAGAAAGCTAAGGGGAAATACTGTTTATACATCAGCAAGGGGTGTGGATTATACATCTTGACTCTCTCTCTCTGTAACCATTGTGGAACTTGCTATGCCTTACATCAGAGGTAAGACCCCCAAGCCAGAAAGGATACTGTGCTGTCATCTCCTTAGCCTTCCATGAATTCCACAAGCATTTAAGTTATTTAAATTTTCCAACTAATTCAATACTTTCTTACAGTAGCTTATGTCCTGTAAACAGAATTAAATATATTGAATATTGCCTGCGATGTGCAGGCTGTGTTCTTCTAGATTACAGACCTTAATTTAAGAACAAAATGCTTATCTACTAGATAACTTTTGTACACTAAAAGCATATAACAATCAGCTATGGTTTGCGTTTTTCTCTCCTTTGTTACCTTAATTACTGAGTCTGAAGCAGAAAAAGCTATAGGAAGTTGTCTGTGGATGTGAACTATTAAGACCAAGGTGTCTATAGTTAATGCAATATATGATGCATAAGTAGCAGAGGGAATATTATGTGGAAGGCTTTCTAGGTGGCTCAGTTGCATGACAGAAATCTAATATGAAAGAACCTAATTTAATTTACTAAGCTTTTAGTGGAATTACCTTTTTGTTTTCTTTGTAAGTTTTAAATTTAAAATTCTTTAACACATTTAAAATGTTTTTAGCAGTAGGGAAGGTGCATGATCACTTCTCCATGTTAGACAATTAGCTTTCTACTATTTTCCACTTTGACTCCAACTCCCTGAGACGTATCGTATTAGGAACAAGAATGTGGAGCTGGTAAGTTCCGTACCATCCATTACTAGAATTAAACTGACAAAATGAACTAATTGCAAATTTCAAAGTCAACTGCAATTCTGTCTCTGAATCTAAGCAAGAGAGCAAATAGGTTTATTTTC
Organism: Nycticryphes semicollaris; assembly: GCA_013400055.1. Classification (NCBI taxonomy): domain Eukaryota; kingdom Metazoa; phylum Chordata; class Aves; order Charadriiformes; family Rostratulidae; genus Nycticryphes; species Nycticryphes semicollaris. Next base: position 569,972 of record VXBJ01003175.1, on the reverse strand, counting down.
ATTCATGATTTTCTGCATAACAAATATTAATGGAAGCCCTACTCTAAGTGGAAGAAATAATGTTTAAATTCTTTTCTGATCAAAGTTACTGTTCTGTTTGCATACTGTGTGGTGAACTGGAGTGTGCCAGGTGAGACAAGCTTTCTTGCATGGAATTGTCTTCCTTATTACCCCACCTCAAAATGGGAATGGATGGTATCGTGGAATTCATTAGAGTTGGAAGAGACCTTAAAGATCACAGAGTTCCAACCCAGCTGCTATGGGCAGGGACACCTCCCGCTACAGCAGGTTGTTCCAAGCCCTGTCCAGCTCGATTTGTGAGTGAAGTGCTAATATTCCTGGGTTTATCTCTTGGTGGGGAATATAAAGCTAGCTTCACTTCCTAGACTTTCTAATACCATACCGTACTGCATATTGACTAGTAGCCTTTAGCAATGTCATAGATGTGATGGTTGTTTTCTTTTTACAGTTTGAGCAGATAATGTGTATTTTGATAAGCAAAATACGTAAAAACAAAGGCACAGGTAAAAACGTGGTTTGCTCATCCTAATGCATTAACACAGAAAATAAAGCATTGTTTTCTTAAAGATATTTTCATGTTAATTATTTTTGGTATAGAAGCCAATATGCAGTGTTTAATTGAGAATTAATTTTCCTCTTGAAAATGGGAGTAGAAAATACCAGTATCTTTATGAAAGCTGTGGCATTTAAACCTCTGAGGGCTCAGGCAATTTGATGGTGGCAAACACTGAAGGAGCAGCGCTTGGATCTGCTCTTCTCTGTGGTGCCATCAATTTACCATTTATTCTGACCCTGCTTTGGACACCTACACGAGCATTTAAAAATCTGCCGGGCTGAAACAGTAACTGACCTCTTCAAACGAGCCATGCGCGGTAGGCAGCGTGCCCCTCGGCCCAGCCCCGCGCAGGGCAGCGGAGGAGCGCGGTAGCCACCAGAGGGCTCCGTGAGACCAGGCAGCTCTGCCCCGGCTCCAGCCCCGCGCCCGCCGGCAATAGGTGTCTTCTACTCCGTGCGGCGCTCACGGAGAGCTTAACTCTCTGCTTACGTGTTGTCTGCTCTGCAGTACTGTGGCAATATTGACATCTGTCACATTATTCGAAGCTGGAAATAGAACGTAGCTTTAAAAATCAAGTTCAGATTCCTCAGCATTGACAGGGTTGTCGAGTGTTAGCTCCATGTCCTTTTTAGGTAAAGGACCGAGATGCTTTATTTAACTTGGTACATGTCATTGCTTCCCAAATGATTGCATCAGTGACTTCAAAATTAGGCGGAGTGTGGACTTAGCATGTTAAAAATGCACACATCAGCTTCATCATGTGACAAAGCATTAAATGCTGTGGTGGATGTGCTTGAGAGCTCTTCTTAGAGCTGTGCAGGGAGACTTGTGACTTAAACGATAAGATTCAAGGCTTGGTTCCTTTGAAGTGATGAAAATTACTCATTTCCTCTCTGCCCTCATAGTTGCTGCTGGGGAGCATGGAGGCTTTGTTCTGTTGTGCAGGTAGTAGGAGGTTCTGGGATGGTCTTTTGTTGCTTCAACCAGAGTACCATGTGCTTGGATTTCTTAAAAGGGTCGTGTCTTTTGGCCCATAAACTTTTGATTTCAGGATTTCAGCCAGCTGACCAGGCCCTGCTGCAGTTCCCATCAGGCTTCTAGACAGTTCATTATTGTGCATGCGAAAAGTATGAATATTTGGGAGCCATCAGATTTACTGCACATGTGCAGGCCACATGGACAACACAAGTGCAGCAAGTCCTGTGTTTCTCAGATATGTCACACTTGCTACACAGCATGTGCACATGCTTAACTGCCCAGGAAGTCCCTGACAAGAAATACGGTGACGTTATTCATACCACACCATGTCTTCAAATTAACTCTAAAACGCTCATTGTTTTTACGTGTTTTGTGAAGAAGGTGTTGGAAGCTCAAAATTGTCTAGAGAATGTTCTTTCACTTACTTTTTCTCAAATGGCTGCTGTGATCTCCTGGTTTTGCTCTTCTGCTGCTCCCAGAGCTCAGCTCTCCTAGACTGGAGGTGGCATTGAGGGTACTATTGCTGGGTAGAGGTGGGGGTGGAGTCGGTGAGGGATATTGGTGGCAGGTTCAAGAGCAAAGGCAGCTACAGAGCTGCTTAAGTGACAGCATTGCTTGAATGTAAATACACTCTGAACACCTGGTCAGTAAATGTGCTTCTGTACTAAGAGAAAAAAGCAAGACTACTTCTCTCACTTGAAAAAACTATGATGAAATAAAAAACATTATGTATGAAATAGTTTCCAAACTGATGCAAAGATGTTCAAAATAGTGAACTACGCATTTTGTAAGAGAAAGGACTGTATTTCTTATTGCAGAAGCAGCAAGCAAGATTTAAATCCCTGCTGAGTAGTCAGCACACCTTTTGATAATAATCTTGTTTGTAAGGAGTTTTACATATATGGAAATGTTGGTAGTTGCTAACATTTCAGGGAATAGCTTGGGTAAAAACTGTCCAGCTTTAGGTAGTTTCATAATAATAACTTGTTTAAATGAATTTCAGTATAAACAGGAAACACTTCACAGACTGATTATTCTGTAACCTGTTGGTTTGTGCAGTTTTGTGTAACACATGCTCTGCTGACCTTGGCCAACTCCATACAAAGAGATGAATAGTGACTAATTTGGCAGCTTCTAGCAATTGCCAGGAGCTGGAAGCTGTGGTAGATGAGTGAAGGGAAAACAGCAGAGTCAACACTCTGTTTCATGGTGGCATGTCTTGGGAATATTTGACCTTTTCCTTTTAAGAGCTCTTTTAACTGGGCTGTAGGAAAATGTGCCTCTTCAGTTTTGATAATAATAAAGTGTATATCAAGGGTAGGGTTGACTTCTGGCTCATCTATTTTTCTGTCGTTTTGTCTGGTTCACTTGTCCTTTTCAGGGCAATTTGTGAGGGATTAGCAGTGAAGCATGGAATATACTGACTGCCATGGATGATGGTGTTGAAGAGCTTTTAAGGAGTTTTTTCAGCATTTCTTAGAACTTGAAGGTCACCACAGTTTAGTAACGAAGTAAAAATACTCTTAGGCTGTGATGATCGAATTACCTATAATCGTATGTACTTAGTATCCAACAGCTTCTGTACTTGAGTTCTGAGGTGAGGGTGTGTTCCTCTCCATATGGCCACCTCTGGGGCTGGGAAGTTGCTTGCTAGTGAACTGGAACAAGGCAGGGGGGAAGAAAAGGCTTTCTTTGGAATGATGTTGCCTGGCTGCCAAGGAAAGCTAGGTTCCAACAAAAGTGTTTTCACTGCTTGAATGAGCTAAGGACATATACCTTTGGTCTGTGCGGAGGAGACTTCAGAGCTTTTGGAGTACTTTGTCTTCCTAAGCAGTATAATTTCTGTCTTGTCTGGCCTAAGCCAGCTGTTCCTTGTTCAAGAGCTGATCTCTTGTAGACTAACACTTGACTGAGGGTGCTTGCCTCAGAATAGATAGTGATGAGTGTCAGTGACATGCCTGGAGCTCTCTGGGCTTTTGCCCTCTCAAGAGTGTAAAGGAGAGGGCTATGGTTCAAGCTCCCACAGTTATCGCTGCTGCTTTGGGGACTAGAAGGCTGGAGAGGGGATTGTTGTGGCTTTGCCCCTTACTTCATCTGTTAGTGCTGGAGGTTACAGTGATCTTCCTCTGCCTTTTGCTCCAGGAAAGGTTTGTTTGGGGATGCAGACAGAATTACACATGCCTTCCAAACTTTTGGCTTCTGTAGACTTGGGAGAACAGTACTTTTTAAATTTCTGAAGCAGCATAAAGCAGCCACTTAAAGGGGTGATAGTTGAGTTCCTCTGTGAATTTTCAAACCTCATGTCATTTGTCACTGAGACTTCTCCTGTTGGACACTGCTATTTAAGGACCACTTAACTGAGTCTAGTCATGCAAGTGGCTCAAACTTAAGGCTTGATCAAAAAGGTTTTGATGTCAAAATGAAAATTGTCAGTAAATAATTCTCTCCGAATCAGATCAGGAGAGGGGAAGGTTAATCTGTGGTCCTGTGTGTGCTCTTCAGCAAACTTCTCTTCATAGGGAAATGCTCTGTAGCATCAAGTCTTAGCTTGCCAGGGAGGGCAGCGGGCAAGCAGCAGCTTTGCTGACTGTAAAGGAGGATGTTGCAGTGGTTTGGGCAAAAACAACTATCGAGGTGGGCAGGAATGCCTCAGGTGATGAAAAATTTCAGTATTCAAAACACAAAGCAACTGTTGCCAGAAATAAACAGATACTTAATACGTGCTACTACACAGGGGAGTTCCAGGTCCATATCTTATGGTGAACATCTTAGAGTGCTTTTTTTCCCTTCAAGCCCTTCACTTAAAATGCCCAACTTGTATGTTTGTAGGGAGAAAACTGAGAACCTATTTTGTCCACAGCTTGACAAATGCATCCCAATGTTACTTCCCCTTGCAAAATCTTTGGAGGGCTTGGGAGGGTTTCACAGTAGTGCTGGCATGATCCTTTTTGAGCTTTTCCCTACTGGCAGGAACAGAGCCTAGACTCCATGGGCAAGGGCTGTGGCATTGGTGATGTTGGTGAACAAAGTCACGTCATCAGGGAACTGTCAGAGTTGGAAGGAACCTCTAGAGATCCTTCAGTCCAACTCCCCTCCTAAAGCAGGGCTGCCCAGAGCACATCCCTCAGGGCTGCATCCAGGTGAGGCTTGAAGATCCCCAGAGAAGGGGACTCCACACCCTCCCTGGGCAGCCTCTGCCAGGGCTCTGCCACCCTCACCCCAAAGTTTATGCTCTTATTTGAATGGAACTTTCTGAGTTCCAGCTTGTGCCCATTGCCCCTCATCCTGTCACTGGGAATCACTGAAAAGTCTGGCTCCAGACTCTTGGAAATATGTTCCCCAGTACCCTATGAATTAATGTGTTTTTTAAACTGCTTTGAAGTGTGGAAGATCAGGAACTAGGTCTTTTGAAGCAGCCCATTCGGTCTCATTTTCAGAAAAAGTTACAGAATGTTTTCCGCTACCCCTGAGTTCGGGAGCTGGAAGCCCAAGGCACCCAGCGGCGGGGGATGCTCGGGGCGGGAAGGTGAGGGCGGCCGGCCCGGCAGGAGCCCGGCGGGAGGTGAACCTCCTCCTGCCGCCGCCAGAGGGTACTCGGGGAGCGGCAACGCGGGAAACAAAAGGCGGCGAATTCCCCTCGGAGGGGGAAACTTGAGCCGGTTTCACGCCGGAGCGCCGGTTCCCGTGCCGCGGCCCCCACATTCCTCCCCCGAAACCCCGACCGGGGGCGGAGGGGGCGGGCTTACCCGCGGAGGGGGTACCGCGGCCCGGCGGTGGGCGCGGGAGGAATTGGGGCGCGGGGTGTCGCCGGGGGCCGCCGCTCGCGGCCCCCAAACTTTCACCCTCCCTCCGCTCCGAAAGTTCAGCAGTTTGGTGACGTCAGGGCCGGCGCAGCCAATGGGGGCGGCCGGTGATATTTTGGGAGGGGGGAGGGGGGGCACCGCGCGGCGGGCGCTCGCTCGCCCGGCTGCCATGCACAGTGAATGGAGAGCGGGCGGCCGGCGGCCAGCGCAGCAGCGGGCGGGAGCGCCCACACCTCCGCCCCCTCTGCCTCTCCCCTCGCCGCCTCCCGGTCCCGGCTCCGCGGGGGTGCGGGCCCGCGGCGGCAGCAGCGCCCGAGCAGGCAGGAGGGAGCGAGCGCCTGAGGAGCTTGCAGCGGGGTCGCTTTGAATTCCCAGTCATCTCCTGCGCGGGTTACCTGCCCGGCCCAGGTGGGGCGATGCGGAGCGGAGGAGGCTGCTTTGGAAATTGCCGCTCCTTCTGATGGATGTTTTGTGTGTGTTTACCTCCGCTCCCCGTTTCTCTTTCATCTGAGGACGCATCTGGCTCAAGCTCTCTTAAACTATCTGCCTTCTGGTACCGTTCATAGATAACAGAAAGAAACCTGAGCCCGACGGGCAATTCCCCACCTTCTTCCACCTAACGTAACCTTTTCAGGCGCCTTTGAAGGCTTGCTGGTGCTCCGGCGATGATGGCAGTGGTGGGTTCCCTTGGGCTGTACTAAGAGCCTCTTGTTTTCTTCTCCCTTTCTTCTTAGAGGCATTTCACCTTTAAGGGCCGGCTGCTTGTGCACACTTTTATACCCACCGAAGTCATCAAGAAACCATGTTGTCTGGTGGAAGAAGTGCGTTTCTGTGCCTTGGAATGATCTTGAGCTTTTGGAGCGCCACGAGTTGGATGCCTGTTGGAGGATGCCCGCATAAATGTACATGTATTGCTTCCAACGTGGATTGTCATGGACTAGGACTCAAAACTGTACCGAGGGATATTCCCAGGAATGCAGAGAGACTGTAAGTAAAAACCGTTAAGGGTTTTTGAAGTGCTTGTACAGGCACCTGGGATGAGCTTCTCAACACCTGCCTAGTAGTGCCGAGTAGATACTAGCAGTAGTTTCAGTAATCAAACACGGATTAATGTTTTCAGGAGGGAAGGGGAGGACCTTTGCAGAAGTTACAGCTCTCCTGCTGCTGTTCTTGCTTTTTAGAAAAAAAATCAGTTTCAGATTTTCATGCGTTTTTTCCCGTTCCAGTTATGATCTGATCAGGTTTTACAATGACTTGCTTGTAATGGAGGTCGGAGCTCTACCTGGAGTGCTCCCAGCAATAATCATTGTCAATGCAAGCACCAATTTAATATGTAATTAGAAACACGGATATTTTCACCTGATGGTTGGTTGCAGTTTCTCCTTGTTTTCTCAGAATGGTGACTTCATCACCATGGAAAAATCAAGTACTGCCATAAACTAATTAAAATGGATAAGAACTCACATTAAAGCAGCCTCTGATTTCTGTCTTAAACTGCTGTGGTGAAGCTGGCTCTTTAATTTTGTCATCTACTTCAGGGGTTGCGATAGTAGTGTAACATTGCAGTGCACTTTCAGTCTCACAGCACAGGAGAACGTAGTGAATGTGTTCACAGTAAATCTTATGTGTCATAGGTTCTTGGGAGCTTTTTAGCTGGCTTTTTTATTTGCTTAACAAGTTTCTAAGGAGAAAGCTGAAAGCAAACCAGTTCTCTGGTACAGCTCTGGCACTCGGTACGGAGGACGGCATCTCTGACGCTGCTTAATGTGTAGCATATGGCATATCTCAGAGTGTGCCCGGTGCTAGATATGAAGATGTCCAGAATGGAATGTTAAACAGCGCTTCAGCAGGGCTCTGTGCTGGGCTGTATAGATGACCTCGGGGAACTGCACTTAGTTGTGCCTTGTGTGGATTAGCTGATAACTTAAAATGGTTTTGAACTTCTAAGCAAGTGCTGTAGATCACTATAGCCTGATTTCTGATTTTATTTCTTTCTGGGCTGTAGAGCTGGGGAAACTTCAAACTCTCAGGCAATTTTTCCTCCAAGAAAGAAAGTTAATTGAGGTTACAAAGCAAGGCTTTTGCGCCTAGAGTCTTCTTAAAGGCTAATTTCTGTCCCAGAACGAATTTTTATAGCATCCTTGAATATTTCTATATCATTATGCTTACTTTAGTGCTGAGAGCTCTTAAATGCTAGCAATATGCAGATTTCTTACTAGACTATTCCACCATCTTTAATGTTTTATGGCCATATCAGCCTTCCTTTTAACCCCAGCTGTGTGAACAATAGCTTTCAGATGGCAGTGTTATAGAAAGCTTAACTTCTGTGCACGAAGCTGTGTACTCGAAAATTGATGGGGAGCAGCCTGGCAGTTTAGAGAGGAACAAAATAAAATCAACTTCAGAACAACAAACCCAGCAACAAAGCACTGCTGAAGTAGAACACCAAGCCAGAGTAATTATGTGTGGTAACACAGATGATTTGTGTACTTCATTGGTGAGGTGCAGTTGCATGGCTTTAAGAGTCAAGGACTGGAATGAAACTTGGAAATTTCAGGGTAAAATGATTCACAAATGCATTGTTAGTTGGCCACCTGAGAAGAACTTAAAAATGATAATTTGTTACTGCCTAAGTTGGAGGGGAACTGAATGAATGTTGTCACTGTTTCGTTTGTGAGAGTGTACTTACTAGAGATGTTAGTTCTCCTTGCCCTCAGTAAGGCACCAAACTGAAAGAGTAAGTTTCTTGGCCTTGGCGTGTTAAATGTTAAAAAGAGCAAAAGAGTATAATCACTGTGCTCTTGGTCTTGGCAATTTTTAGTGTTATTTAGAGATTGAAATTTTAGATTAGGGGCTGCTGGAAGAACAATAGCAGCTAGTTCACAATACTCAGTTTGAATACTTAACCTCAGAGATGTATTACTGATAAATATGAAATGTAGCTGCATTGGGTGGTCTGTTTCTTCAGGATTTTTTTTTCTTTGAATAGTGTATTATTAGAGCATTCGGTGGCTAAAACGTTGTGGAAATTGCACACAGAGGATCACGTAGCAACAAGTTATTCCTTATTTTTAAATAACGTCTTCTTATTTTATTAATGTGTCATAAGCCTGTCACTGTCGTTTTCATTACAGCTGTATTTCATAGCTTTTATAAATTCCTTCAAATCGAGTTCTCTATTAATGGCACTAACTTGAACTTTCTGATGTTAAGTAGGAGAGAGAAAAAGACCTTTTATTTCCCCAATCTAAACTCTGCTTGTAGGTGAAATGTCAGGCAGGCACTGGATGTGGCAGAGTAACTCATTTTTCTCTCTGGTCCCCAACAACCTGTAACTATTGATGATCTAACACTGGGTTGAAGTGCAGGCTTTAACTGGTTTGGTTAACTTGTAAATAAAACAAAATTGATTAAATCTGAAATGACAAAGATACTTTTTAATCTCAGAGACATGTTTGTATGTTGGAAAAATAACTTGAACGTGTTTCTTGATGACCACACGCTAAGTGACGTCTTAGACTCTTGTGCTATGAAAAGGTCATCCCTTCTGTCTGCGTTCTTTTGAGTTAAAAATTCCACATACCTGTTCAGGTTGGAAAATTTTTGCTTTAATTAATAAGAGATCTAATGGCACCACTTAAAATATTTTGCCACTAAGCTTTTAGAGTTGTGTTTGTACAAATGTTACAGAATGTTTGGGATAGTGGAGCCAAGTTAAATATTATTTAAATTTGTGTTAATATGAAACCCAAGGAGTACTGAAAATACAACATTAAGGACAAAATGGGAAATCTCTTTATGGGGAAAAAAATCTTCTTGTTGAGTAGTTCTGGTAAATGAACTAGTGGTCATGTCCTGATATCCCAAGAAACGGGCATCACCAGAGTTTACATTACTGATTCTTCTTGATAAATGTGCTGCAGGCTTGCTTTATTTTTTTGAATGCTTTGAAAGTGCAGTTTTTGTAAACAGTTAACTGTACCTGTGATTTCTGTCTTGAAGGGAATCCACAGATTAAGTAGTTATCACAGAAACAGTTGTAAACCTACCCTAAACTTTTTTACAAATAATCAGTTTTAATAGTAGCTTTACAAATATAGCAAGCACTATTAGGCTTGTATTGCAGTTCACCTTGTTCCGTTCTATGATCTGCTAATTTTGTGGTATAGATTGAAGCGATTGCTCAAGTTTTGTAAAAAGCTAAGAAGAGATGAATGTTATGTAAGTAATGGTTGGCTCTGGAGAAAATAAGTGGTGAAACAAGTATTTGTTGCTTCCAAGGAGTAACATCCATTTCCTTTTCTTCTAGAGAAGGAACCAGCAGAATAGGCATCTTCTACAGGACAGAGATACGACATTAGGTGTAACACTTTTCCCCATGTTACAAGATGTGGTGCTCTACAGAGGACCTTGTACATGAGCAGGGTGATACAGCTGACCTTGTGGCTCGCTGTTAGCATTTACTGATTCATTCCATGTTTGCTAAGTAATGTAACATCCTAGCAAAAAGTCCAAAATTGGAGATTTTTTTTAGTCTTCTGGAGAAAACTAGTAGTTGTTAAATTTTGGAGGTGGGCACAGAGATTTTATTTTTTTTTTTTTTTTAAGCTATGCAAGTGATGAAATATTTTGTGCTAATAAAGGAGGGGGATGTTAAATGCATCTAGAAAAAAATCCTGATTCTTTTACCTTTTTGGGAAGTTCCTCAAAGAAGTTCAAAAGTCTGTTTCATCAGACACCCAATCCAGGTTTGCTTGGTAGAGCTTCAGTTATTCAATGTGATTATTTATCCATTTTTTTTTTTTATAGAGAAATTGTGTTCTATGTATGTAAAACATTATACATGTGGCTTTTCATGACACTCGATAATGCTGATAGTCAATTGTAGTTTGAGATGTGCCCGTGCAGTGAGCAGATCAAAGCCACCTGTTTGACAGTTGTATTTTTCAGCTCTGAAGGGAACAAGTGATGGAGAAGCTGCTCAGAAGTCTTCTGGAGTCAGTGTCTGCTTTTCTCTTTGAATACGAAGCGTTGAGTCTTTGTGTTTTCCTCCCATTCAAGTCTCCTTCTCTCCCTGTCTGTTCTTTGGAGACTTTAAGCCATGTTTGAGTTCTCGATGAATTTATACTTGGTGGCTTAGAATCATATTTAATTGATAGCTTTCCTGTGTTAATTGTTGTTTTGTTTTGTACTTTGAAGGATTCTTTACCTTGCTAAATTGATAACGCTTGCAAGACTAATCTGTTCTGTGCTTTGTCTCTATAGCTAAATTGAGTGTGTCCACATTTAGGTGCAATTTAGCAGCTTAGTCATCTGCTTACTCTGGAGGTTTCATGTGGTCTGGGGTTTCTGTTATACAAATATATTATTATGGTGTTTTTGGCCTAGGTGAACGTAGCTGCTGAAGTTGCACTGGCTTGTAATAAGTCTTCAACTTCCTCAATTTTGTCTCCAAATTAAATCTAAGCTCCTGCCTTGAATGCTTCCATATTACTGCAGAACGCAATGTTAAGCACATGCAAATATAACTATACTGACTCTTGCATTGTCATTCTGTTTTTCTAGAAGTCTTCCCACTAGGGATTACCACTCATTTGTTTGCTTAGTAATAGTCTCTGAGACCCTGCATGGAGTTTTTTAATTTATTTATTTATTTTCTTTCTTTTTTTTTTTTTATTTTTATTCCTTAGGTCATATGTCAGTAAGTAAATATGTACATGGCTTTGCCTTCGAAGGTCTTGCTCCGAGGTACTGATCCTGGGAAACCTTGACCAAATTGCTTAATTTAAATTGGGTATTTCCCTTTACTAACTTAATGCTGACTACCTGTGCTTCACTGGGCACTGACATGCACTTTTGTAGGATGAGTGTCTTGCACTACTAAATTCTTTACCTCGTTTTGAAGTGATGGAAACAGGAAGGAGGATGAAATTAGCTATTGTAATTTGGTAACTACAGAAGCAAGCAGTGGCCACTGTCATGTTGTTTGTTTGTCTGTATTTGCACAAACTTGGAATAGATCCTGAGACTGAAGTTGCCAGAGTACTTCAGAATTTTTTAATGAGTTGCTCTGAGACTGTTCACTTCTTTAGTATTCATGCTTTTGCAGCTGAGTATTGATTCATGCATAAGAAATAAGTGAAAGTCAAGCTGCCCCTCTAAAGAACAGGTGTTGACTTCTGGAGTCTTAAAATATAGATGAGGAGTATTGCTCCCCCCTCCGCCCCCTGGAATTTGTGTGTGTTGGAGTTTGGGCAAGTGTGTGCCAAAGTCAGTGTTGCTTACCTGTGAGGAGGCTAAGGAGGAGTAAATCCTAATACTCTTGTACAGCAAGCTGTATGGAATTCCTTGTGTTTGTACACTGTCACTTGCGAGGGGAGTTCTATGAAGAGATTTGGCTCTTATAGCGAGTACTATCAGATCTTTTGGAATGGCACTACCAAACCTTTTTTAGTTCAAGCATTTCCAGTTATTTTTAAGATAAAAAATAACCTCTCCTGCATGGACATCAACATCTGTTACGATTCATTGTCTGCATTTCAGGAGTATCTAAGATATTCTTTAGCTTCAACAGAGCATAAAGAAAACTGTTTTTCTCACAGAAATCTCACAATGTGCCTGAGGAGTTAAAAGGATGGTAAGGGGAAAGTGCTTGACTGTAATAAGCATACTCAGTGAGTAAGTTTCAGTCACTGTATGTTAAGAATTGAGAGAAACTGTTCAGAAGATGTAAATCAGGATGTGTTCCCTCCCAGGAACTAGTAGCTCAAATGACTCAAAGCTTAATTTTTCTATAACTCTTGATATATAGTTCTTTGCGGTGCCCACAGTGTTTGATTTTTTTCCTTGGCTGCCTGTTGCTATAGCTGATCTTCTAAAATGAATAGCTTTTTGTCTAGTGATGGTCTAGTGGGATCCATTTTTCATTCATTAGAAGATTTAATTATTCCCAAACAAAGATGGAGAATAGAAGCTGTGGGGTAATATTGTAGTTACGTTGGCTGACACTTGATTCACTAGAAATTAATGAAAAACTGCTTTGCAGTTTAAATGCATCAGGGTCTGTTCCTAGTTACAACTCTCTTGCTCTGTTTTCTACACACTACACCTGCTAAGGATGGTCTAATACTCAGATACTGGCTGAGGACTGCAGCTGACCACTCAAGTAATTCAAGCAAATGAAACAAATTTAATTAGTGGATTTTTTTTAAACATCAAATTAAGTAGTAAATCTCACAAACATCCCCATTCATAATTCTTGTTTTCCTTTACCTTTTTATGTTTTCCCTTACTTGACTCTTTCTCTAAACTGGAACCTACAAAACATTACCAAGTCCTCTTACTGCAGTAGCTAGCTCTTTCCCATTTAGAATTATTATGAGCTTGCATGTTCTGCAGCCTCGCTTGTCTTCAGAAGTGCCTCCAGCCTTATGAGGTAGTATGCTGTAGCAAACCCTTGGTGATTAAAGGGATGATTCTTCCTTTTTAAGTCAACCTGAAACCATCAGAAGTGTTATGCAAAGTGCAGGTCTACTGCTGGACTTTGGTCTTGATGTAAGCTTTGCTGTGTCTTGTAATACTAAAACTTCTGAATTATCTCAAATGTTGTGTTAACCTTAGGAAAAGTTTGTGGAATGTTCTTCATAAGTAACCTAGTACCTCTTAGTTCTTTCACCTGTTTGTGTTCTGTGACAACAGCCAGACTGCATCAGGTAAAGAGTTTCTGTGTCTCAGCATTGAAACCCCTTGTGACTGAGCAAACAAGCTCCTCCAGTGCTTGCAGGTCATGGATTAGTTTTAAATAGAGCCAGCTTTGTGGTGGAGGTTTGATGGTGGCAGCTGTAGGAATCGACATGCATGTCCTCTGTCTTGCAGTTTTACAGCTCCCTAAAGGGGTTTCTCTTTGGCTTTGCTTTGACTTGTAGGAGCAAAAAAAAAAAAAGTGATTTGTCCTTTTCAAGATGAGATAATGCAATTTCAGGTGAGGAAGGGAAGGAAAGAGGCGAGATCACTTGAGGGGAGAAAAGCTAAAGTGAACTTCAAATGGCAAAGCTTTTTGAAGACCACTAACGTGGTGATGTCACAGAATGACCAGAAGTAATGTGTGGTGAGAATTTATGCAGGTGATACTCTGTATGCTCCCATTGCAAGGATGTATGGATGAGCAGTGGTATTTAGAAAATGTCATTGTAACAGAGGTAAACTTTGTGCCTCATCCTCTTGTGGAGTCTTGGACAATGTGCTCCTATTGTCGGCTCCTTTCTACTCCTTGGATGACGGGGAGTTTCTATTAACTCTTGTTGATTCAAGTGCATTATATGTGTTTTATTATATGGATTATATATTATTATATGTATATAGCATTGTATGGATTTTGGCTTGGGGCCACTGTTGTAACTCCTATCCCTTTTATGTTGATTATCAGATTTTGCTTGCTAATACAAGGCTCTATCAATTTGACTCTCTTGTTTATTCCTAAGTAGTTTTCAGGGTAAAGAAAGGGCTGGATTCTAGTCATGTTCTGGTTGTAACAATTGCCTAAGCTATTCTGTTTTCAGTCTAAAGGCTTTTCTCCAGAGATTCCTCTATTTCCAAATCTGTTTTCAGTGTTGTCCAGTCAGCCATATCATTTAAGATCTCAGGAATGGCAAGAACTTGTTCTTCCACATTGAAAAATTGTAAGTAACTGACAGTCTTTTTTTAATGCTACTAAATACATTACAGATCTGCCTACTTATTTATATAAGGGAACAGGTTTGTGGTCTGGTACCGAGAGTAAATTTTAGATGAGTTGAGGGCCACCTCTGTAGAAAAGAGGGTTTAAGAGGCTGATTCTTACCTCTCTGCCAGTTACTTTCAGCTTCTCCCTCCCTTCCCCCCCACCCACTGAATCTAGTCTGTCAGAATAAATTTGTCCCGTACTTTGGTTTTTACACCATCTGTTTGGCTGCAATGTATGTTTTGAATCCTGTGATTGATGGATTTCTGGAGCTTTTAATTAGTTTTTTACCTTTACTAGCTGTGAGTTTCTTTTTCTGAGACCTTAATTTAATCTTGTCCCTCAGGTGGAAATCATTTTAACCGGTGGCTATATTCTTTCCTTTTTTGTCACTGCTGTAGAGACGTTTCCAATAAACATCAGTTCAGTTAAAATGAGGAAGAAAACCCAGTGCTTTAAAGCTGTTCATGTCTTTACTTTCCATCAAGCAATCTGCAAAGCTTATCTGCAGGTTAATTCTAAATTGATTTCAGAATTTGAATTGCTCACCAATGCACATTGACCTATTATTTCCTGAAAACTTGCAATACTGCTGCAGAAATTATTCTTGTGCCAGAAGGACTTGGTAGGAGAACCCTCTGCTGCCTGCGGAGAGGTGAGTGTGACTGACTGCTTTCCTGCTCCAGCTTCCTGGTGAAGAATCAGCCTTGTGGAAGCAGGATCAGGTTACCAAGACCCTCAGACACCCATTAAAAGCATTTAGAGTCGAGGCAACACTGAGGGATTTGGGAGATGATGTTTTCTCAGATACCTCACTGGCTGTTTGTAGACCTGTGTTCATTCCAGCTTGAGGCGCAAGGCTTTTAATGGTGATGCTATATTTAGGAGTTTAATTGAAGAGACTTTAAGTTTTGGGTTTTTTTGTGGGGATACTGTAGTGAAGTTGTGGTGACTGTACGTACAGGGGAGCACCCAAAAGAGCAAGACAAATCAGTTGCTGGTAACTTTTTAGAACATTTTCGCTGTAGACCTTCACAGTTGTTCGTGCCTGCACAGGCAGAAGATAGGTTTCAACCAGGGCTCTGTGTAAGTGGCAGGATAACCTGCTCTGGAAGTTAATGATTTGGAGATCAGTAACCCATTTTAACAGCATGTGAACACATTTGTAGAAGAGGGGGTGGAACAGGGATGGTGATTATCTCTACTTCTGATAGATTTTTTTTTTTCTTCCAATTTTGCTCTTGAATCAATGCAACTGTTCTCATTAAAAAAATAAAGCCTCTTTGCAAAATTTACTGTAATTTTATGTTATCATTTAAAAACATGTAATGCAAGTTAGGCTGTCTTAGAGTTGAGGACAGTGCCTGCTGTACTGATCCAGTACTGTTTCATCTGCTTGTCTTCATCCCTTTGTTCTTTTTGTCTTTGAAAGCCCTTTGGTCTGCCTTGTTTGTACAACACTTCACATGAAGAAATCTTGAGCTATCATAGGGTTGCTCCTAGGCATGATAACAGAAATGGCAATAAATTTCATGTTAGCGAATCTGAGGTTCTGATCTCCAAAATTACAGCACTATAAAATGCGGTTTTCGATGTCTGGCTCCAAACTTTCTTTCCACAAACTAGATTCTCTAAAGGTTGGCTGCTTTACTGGGGTAAGAGGTGGGGGGGGGGGGG